>CAJNDT010004580.1:322500-332500 GCA_905221615.1 Symbiodinium sp. CCMP2592
AAGCACCGGCTTCAACGTGGCTAATGTGGTGACTGAATCCCAATCATGTAGTCGTCGACGGTTTTGTTCGAAGAAGAAAGCTGGGATTTTAGGAGTTCTGCCGGTGATCTCCTTGATGCGGTAGGAGAAGATCTTGCGAGCTTGTAGAACGTTGTCACCCAGACAAAGTACCACGTGTAAGAACATGTGCTTGTCTCTGGTGATGCGGTCGGGTGGAATTTCAACAGTCATCCGAAAACATTGTCCTGCCATGGAGTACCATGGAAGGCCGGCCTCAGCAGCCTTTCGCTTTGTCATATTTTTGCTGCTACCAACCGACAAACGCTTGAACAAGGAATGCAAATCAACGTGGACATGCTGTGTGCTCAGGCGAAACAACAAAGTGGTGTCGTGCTGACACTCGCATGCGCAGGCTTTTTGTCACGCTTAGCGGATCTTGCAGCCCTAATCCGTCCTGAGTATTAGGATCCAACAGCGAGTTTGTTGGGACAGTCACTCATGATCTTGAAATGGCATCTACACCTAAAACCTGCACGTACCAGCATTTTTGCACAAGCGGTTTTGGACCGCTTGTGCTGAATAGTAGGATGCACAATATCGTAAGGTGCAATCGAGTCAGAAGACCAAGGATCTCGCGATGGAGATCGGTGTGCGTCCTCAGCCATGTGTGACGTTGCCGTAGGTGACGCTGATGATGTTGAATGCGAAGAGCGTGTCCTCTTTCGTCTTGTAGTATGTGGATGTTGGCGTCGTTGCTGTGTTGTGGATTGGGATGCTGGTGAGATGTTGCGTGTTTTCTTTGTTTTCATGACTGTTTTGTCCTTTTTGTCTTTGTTGTCTTTCTTCTTTTTTGTCTTCGTTGTGTGCTTTGTTTTTTGCTTGTGTGTGTGACTGACTGCATGGGAGGATGTGGTGGTGTCATCCTTCCTCAGGAAGGCATCAATCTCTTCGGATCCCCATAGGCTGCTGTCGTCGTCCTCGTCCATCTGTGTGCGATCCTAAATATGTTTCAACAACTGTAGTTCGGAGAAATGGCTGCGGAGTCACAACTGCATTGAGGCATGTGCATACGTTGATCTTCAGAAGAGAGAGAGAGATGTACACAGAGACATCAATTGAGCAACCTCGCCGACCGGCATGACCTTTCAACATGATGCTCTTAATGTTGAACCTCATCAGGGATGATGGAGTTCGCAGCACAGCTTTGCTGTGTGGTTGTTGGCTGCCAGGGGCAGCAAATGTGCATCTAATTGTCAACACAGCAATGTTGCTCACGGAGTTCTTGACCGCTTTCTCTTGTTGGATGTAGGAGTTGATGTAGTAGATACTGTCTCCTTTTGGGTCGGAGGCGTTGATGTCGGACGCTGATCAGGTTGCTCCGCATGCTTTCGTATCCACTCTTGAGATGCGATAAAGTACTCCCGCCACCATGAAGAGCCGTTAGTGGCCCAATGCCATCTCCATTGTGATGCCGTGGGAGATCGCGATCTGGTGCGTTGTTCCATGGTGCTAACACAACTGGTTGTTTTGCAAAATGCTGCGGGAAAGAGTGCATCAATCGCTGCATGCCAAACATATGTGAAGTGAGTGCACTGACTGTCACAATTGGCAACAACGACAATCGTTGTTTTTACCGTCCTCTGCAAAGCACCCGATGGTGGTATGAACATGGTTGATCACCTATTGTTGCGAAGCTTCGAGTCTTTCCACTCGTTGCTTTAGCTCTGTGATCTGCCGGGTTGTTTGCAGAATAAACTCAGCTAATTGGTCGCGTAGAGCCTCGTCACTGAATGTGGAAGGTTCACTTCCAGTTTCGGAATCATAGTCCCGATGCTGTGTCAAAATCTCCATGAGGGCCTCGGAGAGAGCTTCACGTCGTGACTCATCGACGGGTGGCGAATCTGTAGTCACTGTGTTGGTCGGAAGAGATGCTTCGCTCATGGCTCGATGTCGGGATTCCGATAGGTGTCACTCTGAGGCAAAACTTCAGAAGGCAAAGTTATGGTGTGTGTCTGAAAGCAACATGTGTTGAAATGCGAGAAATGTGCACTACCTGGCTCTTTTTATACCAGCGTACCTTATCAGCATATTCACGACCAATCAGGCGCGTTTTGCCTGATGAGGCTTTCGAGTACGTCGAGCTGCTGTTTGCACGAGGCGAGGATCGCCGTGGTAGCCTCGTGTTGAGTAGTCAACACCGTTGTAGCCTGTTGTATCAGGCGCTCGAGTTTGGCATTCGATTCAAGCAACGAATTGTGAAACTGCGTTATTGCTGCCATAATCTCAGTCGATGAATCCGGATCAGGGTGATGCGGAGGTGGAAATGGCGGGGTCGCCGGTGCAGCCACTGCTGCGTCCTGCTGTTCTTCCGGATCTTGGTGTTGCTCTTGGTAATCTTGGAAATCTTCGTCTTCTGCAACACGTAGGAACTGAGAGCGCAAAAGCGCCGGCTGTTGATTGTGGCTGCCAACCGCAGGTTGCTCGTTGCGGCGTCTGCTATGCTTGGAGATGGATGGCCGAGGACGGCCGCTCAGCGCTTTGTGGCTCGGCTGCAATCTGCCAGTCATGGCACTTTTATACATGATGATGCCTCAGTTAACACTGTAAACGGCTGCGGGAAGCACTGTGTTGATACAACGCGGCTCTCATGTTGCGAAGTTGCATGACTCTGGACACACGCACGGCAACTTGGCACAGTGTTTTGCTTACAGCTGTTGATCAGTATAGCCGGCAGCGATGTAGAGATCGCGCATGGCTCGAATGGCTGATGTGGCCTCGCTGCATGGTGTTGTCACTCTGCGTACCATGCGTGTGCGGGCCTGAAAACTGCTGCGAAGTATTGCAACAGAGGTGGCTGACTGTGGGTGTAAAATATCCGCCTTGTGCAAAGTGCATTGATGCGTAAGGCTGCTGTGCTGAGGGTTTATGGCGAAACCCAGGAAAATGTTGGCCGGTTCAGTTTCAAGCTGAACCGGTGGCTTGTAGAAAGATGCGTCGGTAAGCTGTGCAAAAGGAGGCAGTCGGGTCAGCTGTGCAGGTAAAAGAAGGACGCGGTTGTCGACGTATCTGGTAGCAAAAAAGAAAGCTTGATCCTGCTTGTTGTGGTCTGGAAAATGCTTGTGGTTCTTGAAAAGTTGTTTGTATGTGTGGTGCCAACACTGTTCTTCGACGGCAACCACGATGTTGCATAGGGCCGGGCTGCAGGGCGAGCCCATAGGTGCACCGCGAAATTGCTCAATAAGTGATGTACCAACAGTGAAATAGTTGAGTCGGAGCACTGCAATGATGAGTTGTGGTATATGTTGTAATTGTATGCAAAGTTTGTTGCCGGAAGAGGCTTCTTGCTGCTTTTGTCTGCTTTTGCCCCTGTGGACTCGGTGTGTGGGGTCCTTTTGTGAGTGGTCAATGAAGAATTTGGAAGAGTGTAGTGGGTTCTTCTCTCTGTACCATCGAACCATGATGCTGTATGCTGAAAGAAACCGGCTCTGATCGACCGATGTAAAGAAGCCAGCCAAATCCTGATTGTACAGGATGTAATCTGTTGAATCTTGTAATTTCCTACGTTGATGCAAGAAGAGTGCTGTTTGCTTGAGCTGTGTTATCCCGTCTCCTTGATGAAAGGAGTTTGGGCATGCTTGAAGTGTCATCAGCTGCAGTACGTCTGCTAAGGCTTCCCATAATTTTCGGCCCATGGTGTCGATGAACGCCACTATAGGACGTCCTTTTGCAAATTGCTTTTTCCTTTTCGGTAAAATGTAGGCACGTGGGATGCGGCCCCATTGTGGAAACGCCCATGTGTAAGTTGGTAGAAGACTGCAGATGTCTGTGTAGACATCGAAGTGGTGTTGTAGAGGTTGGCACTGCGAGATCCGAAAGATCTCTTTGTCTAAAAAAGTGTTGTGTATGGCAGTGTGGTATAGTGCAGGGCAATACCACGTGAGTCGGTTCGGGAAGTGATCTTCGCAATGGATGATGCCAGTGGGTATTTTGTGTTGGACTTGCTTGAGCATCTTGACCTGTAGTATGTTGTTGTTACTGCAGTGTGTGTTGTGTTGTGGTATTTGTTCAGATACAAACTGCTTTGTAGTTTGATGGTTGTAAGGTAGTCCATAGTGGCGATGCCATGTGCGTATGGCTCGGCATAATTGTGAGGCCAATTGTGTGGGCTTTTGAAGGCAATTGCTTTTGCCGGAGTATGCCAAAAACTGATGTTGTGGTTGTAGTTCTGCAAGTTGGATAGCAATGTGATTGTGGAAAATGTGCTCCTGGGGTACTTGTGAATGTAGTGGTGAGCATGTACAGGGTGGTGGTGAATCAGGTTGCCATGTGGTGTGGGCATCGCGCCAATTGTGTAGAAGTTGTTGCATGGGTGGGTGCTTTTTGTATACAGGTTTTGTGCTGGGAAGGTGGAATGGTGGAATGTGTTGTTTGTTGCTTGTTAAACGAGAGCGCAAAAATTGTCGTAGTTGTTGGGTGAAGGTGGGGTGCAAGAGTGGCTGTAGGTAAATGGGTTTTGTGACAGGAGGTGGTTTAAGTCGTCGCTTCTTGAAGACGGTGTTGAGAGCTTTTTGAGCGTGTCTGCGGTCGCGTCGTGGTAAGTTGTTTGAGAGTTTGTGTAAAGCGTAGACTGTGGCTGCTGGTGTGTCTGAGCGAAGCAGTTGTTTTGTTGTGTCGAATCTGGTGCGAGTGTTGGAAGTAAGATGTGAGACTGTGGTCCATGCCCGTTTTCTGGTGTTGAATAAGGTGGAGTTGGTGAAGCTTCGAATGGAGTGGTGTAGTTTGCCTCGGCGTTGCTTCGCCTATAAAGTGGCTGTGCCGTTGTGCTTGTTGTTGGCTGCTTTTGTGAAGCCGGAAAAAGCTCCTTTCATGTGTGATGTGATGTAGGGAAAGTTGAGCTTGGATTGGTGGTGCTGTATGAGAGTGTTCTCCGTGGCTTCTAATTGCTCGGTGGGTATGTTGGCTTGTAGTACAATTGGTGTGTATTGGTGGTAGCATTTGTGTTTATGCCACCATCGTAAGGCAAGTTCGGCTTGTACAATCTTGTGTTGTTGAAGTTGCTTGAATTTTCGATTGCGTGTGACCTCTCGTTGTGTGAGAGAGTGACTTGTGCTGCCAATGTAGACGTAACCACGAAAAGGTTGTTGTGTGGTGACTCTGCAATATACCACCTGTGGCTGACGAAAGAAAGAGAGTGTGTACGATGGAAAAGAAATGTTTGAATGTGCTAATAGTCTCTGTAGGTTGGAGAAATGTCCTTCCTCATGTTTGAGGTAGAAATGCTGTGTACGAAGTAACAAAGTTAGGCCTTGAAGCCAGAGTATGATTTGATAGAATTGTGTGGAGACTGGTTCTGCCAAAGGTGCGACGAATTGTAAGATGGATCTGCCTTGATCCAGAATGCGTGTGATGTTCTTGAATTGTTTTTGTCGGAAAATTGTTGTGTGATCAAGTGTCTGTCGGTGTTGAATCAAGTACTGTCGGAGTCACTCTGTCATCTGACTGATGATGGCGACGAGTTTGATGAGTGCTGGGGATCCAAATTTGTCGATGGCTTTGGGTGGGACACCCCAGGCGACTGCAGCGGTCTGCAGTGTTTGCTCTTGTGAGTTGCTGAGTGAAGGGAATTCCGAAGCAACAATGTCAAGGTACTTTTTTACCTGTGTTTTTTGTTTGTCGCTGATGCCTTTTATGGAACCAAACCATCTGGTGATGCCGGATTCGGAGTGAACGCCAGTGAAGTGATCTTGAAACCAAACACTGGCTTTTGTAGGCTGCTGAAAGATGCGCTGGGGATCCATCTTGGGATCAAGGGGTGCCGCCTTCGTTGGTGTAAGAGTTGACTGCTTCTGTCGCTTGGCGCCCAGAGTGGAGCGTCCCGGGAAGTGCATACCTGTGGTGGATGACGATGCTGGGGAAGCATGTAGCGGGGTGTTGTCTTGTTCTGCAGCGGTTGTGGTGAAGGGGGATAGGCCCTCAGTGGTAGGCCTGGTGTCAGTGTGTGTAGGGTCATCGATGGTGGCTCGTTTTTGTCCACGGGGGGTTGTGGTGGGGGAGATCTCAATTGTGGAAAGTGAGAGAGGTGGTGGGGAGGGCGTGTTGATGGGAGTGCTGGGCGCGGTGGTTCGTTTTGGTTTCTTTGATGCTGGTGTGCTGGGTGCCTCATTGTGTGCGTCGGGAGCACGGAGATTTTGGATTGTCTCCAGTGCTGTTGAAAGTCGTGCTTCAAGGTCGCTGATGCGATGGGCCGCCAGAGTGTCTGTCTCTGTCGGCTGCGAAGGTTGAAGTGGGAGATGAGGTTGTGATTTGCCGGATGGTGGTGGTGTTGGAGATTCGGTGGGCTGCGATTGTGTGTTGTCTGTGTCTGCTTTGACATCTTGCTTGTCCTTTTTGTTGCCGTCATTGTACTGGTCCTGCAGCTCTTGCAGGTACAACACCAATTCCTTGATGAGGTGTGACATTGCTGGTCGTTTTGCTAGTGTGAGCTTTTCTTGCCAGCAGAATGCAGTGGCTGCTTGGTCCAGATCAATTCTCCTTGCTCGGAGTTGACCCATAAGTTCAGTGGTAAAGACGGCTTCGCTGACGTGTTTGCTGCATGTAAGATGGATGTCGAAGCCATGTGCAGCGTACCGCAGCCAGTACGAAGACCAATTTGTGTCGCAAAAATGCGACCAATGGTGCTGTTGCGATTGGCATGCCTGCTGTGCGGTTGTGCACTGAATGTGGTGTAGATTGAATGTGTTTGGGTAGGTTGAGGCCAAAAAGCTGCCTGTTGTCCCAATGCTCTGGTGTTTGAACGAAGTCGTTTGGTATCTGGGGATTTGCAGGCGTGGGATTGGGGTGTTGCTGTTGTTGGGTTGCGGCGGTGGTCTGAGGTACTGTATGTGACGAAATGCTGGGGTTTTGAGTCGTCATCGAAGATGGACTCACAAATGTGTGTTGGGGAGTGGCAGGTGTGAGGGTTGGCATTGTGGTGGGTGAAATTGGGCCGGGAAACAGTTGGGGTGGGGGAGGGGGTGGAGGGAAAGGTGGGAATGTGTTGTTGTGGCTGTAAGTGTGAGCTGAACCCCAAGTAGTTGGGGCTAGCGATGAGGTGTGTGGTGGGATGTTGTGGATCCCTGGTGGTGGGGAGATCGGGTGCAATGGGGTGCTGCTGGTCGAGGTTGTTTGACGCTGCATGGTACTGATTGCTGTACCGATGATGCCTGTTGGCATTGTTGTCTGCCACTGAGGCTGTGTCGGCTTGTACATGGTTGCACAGTGGGGCACTACAATTGCCTGTGACTGCAAAAGCTGCACATGGAACATGCATGAGCAACATGGTTGGCTTGAGCGTCCACATCAACTTATGCGGGGCATCCAGCATGCAGCTGCATCGAATCTTCTTTGGCTCAGAAGCGGGTCGGAGCAAATGCCTGATTGCAAACAACTATGTGTACAGGGATTCAGGCCTGGAAGAAAAAGTACTAGAGAGTTACATGAAGACACGGAAGAAAGAAAGAAAAAAGCAACATCACTGAATAAGGCCGAATCCAACGATGCTGAAGTGCCCGGAGTGGAATCCCCACTTCTCCGGGGTCCGCACAACACCCTTTCGCCCCACGATGAAGGCTTCTCTGTACATGTCTCGATACGTCATCTTGTAATGCTGATACTTAGTCCGTATTGTCCCAATGACGATCACTCCCTGTTGGCCCTTGGGCCGCCGCGTACATTGATCGGTAACTATATGTACCGTGCTTTCCGACACATCTCCTGGGGTCGCATTCCCGTATATGACGCAAGAGGGAATGGGTGGATAGGACTTGTCGTCGAAGCAATGGCTGACAGAACTTGGGCGGACCAAGTCCTCACGCATTATGCGTGCTGCACTTGTAATGCTCGTGCCGTGTCCGGCGGTGTAGATGTATGTTTCCCCTGGTGGGTCAGTGGCACGAGTGCCGAATGCTCTGCGAGACTCTCCAGCCCACGGGATGAATAACATAGTATGCACGCCGTCCGATTGGCGTCAGCGTTGCCCCCAATTCGTTGCACGCTGAGCGCGTGCCCGACTGTAATACGGCATGCGCGAATTCGGCTAAAGTCTCCTGCCTGAAATCGCTGTCAGCAGCTATCTCGCCAAAAGTTTTGGCGAGTTTGTGCGCTTCCTCCATGTCGACAGCGTGGGGTGTCGGCTTTTCATGATCATAAAGCTCAGAGAAAGGCGCCACGTCAATCTGTGGTGGTCTGCTCTGTTTGCCCAGTTGTTCGAGGGTTGGCTGACCCGATGGGGCAGCAGTTGTGGATGCATCAAAAATCGGAGCAGGTGTCCGAACAGAGCTGGGGGGATTGTGCCGAAGCTGTTGGTGCGAGGATGTGCCCTGGCTTGTTGGGGGCTGCTGTTGTGCTGCTTGGCTGCCCTTGATGCGAAGGGCGATGCGCTGAACCTGCGAAGCCAATGTTTTTTGTGGGACCTTGGGTGGGGTAGGTGGCCTTTGACGTGGCTGTGTGGCTCTGTAATGCCACTTGTTGGCATCATCATCACGCACTGTAGAATAGCTGCGGAGCACCACCGAGGTCCGAGGAGGTGTCGATAAAGATCGCCTGGTGTCCCTGCGAGAACGGCTTCTGCGGGTGTCGCGGGATCGGTGGTGTCTGCGTCGGCGGTGCTGTCTGCCGCTGCTTGCAGGTCGTGCTCGGCTGGGCGTGTGTCGACGGCGTCTAGTGCTCACGGTGCGAGTTCTGCTGCGTGTGGGTGAATGCCGTCGTCTGCGTGGCAGCGGAGGGTGATGGGGAGAAGTACGGGCTGCGAGCTGGTCAGTGTCTGCCGATCCCGTATCTGGGGGTGGTTGTGCGGGTGGCACTGTATTGACGGAAGGGGTGTTGGCTGTGTTTGTTGGTTGTTGTTGGGGCGTCATTGCCGGTGTCTGCGGGGCAGTGTGTGCAGCATCGGCAGTGGGAACAATGGTGGGGTGGGGTTGTGGAGCTTGTTGAATTGTTGTTGGCGGCGGTATGTGGGATTGTTGAATGGGTTGTGTGGGAGGGATGTTGCAAGGTGCAAGTTGGGGTTGTGGGGCAGGTGGTGTAAAAGGAAGGTTGAATGTGGTAGGTTGGGCCTGATGCTGTGCCAAAGCAGATGGGCTCATGGGAAAAGCTGTTGGATGGGTAGGCAAAAGAGCAGGGTTCATGAACGGGGTGGGGTGTTGTGACATGAATTGCTGGGGTGGAGGTTGTTGTGGCATCTGGGGTTGTGGTGTGCTGAGATGTGTGTAGACCGTCGGATGCTGTGGAATAGGAGCAGTGTGTCCACACGGCATCATGGGGAAGCCGTGTGTTTGCTCAACAGGAATCGTAGTGGGTTGTGTCGGCAGTGTGGGCTGCTGAGTGGCAGCAATGCCGGTTGGCATCATTGCTGGGTAGCTTTGTGACTGCGGTACCCAGGTGTTCTGGTGAAATTGATTAAGCACCGGTCGGGCTGTTGGTGCATAAGGTGTTGCTGGTGGCTGCGCGGCAAAATAATCCGGCCACATAGCTACAACGAAGTGGGTGAAACAAACACAGTTGCACAAGCAAAGTGCAGGCTGTCCTGATTGTCCCTGCTGGACTGATTTGAGAGGTCGTAGACGGAGAGAAGGAAGAGGGCCGAGTACTCTCCGAAGAGAGCGCTGTTTCACTCGCTGTAGACACTGTTACCACGTCTGCACTCATGTCAGATGCACATGCCCTTGCAGTCCCTGAGGAATAGAGGAGCGGTAAAATACGGGGCAGACTAGAGAGGTAGCACCTGCTCACTAGACGCACTTTACTGCATTAGCCGTCCCTTACTGCACCTGCGCTCATGTCAGACTCACATGCGGGCATCAGAGAGAGAGAGATAAAGTAGCATCGGGAGATTCTGAACGATCTGAACGAAGGCTGAACACCCGGTTCATCACCGGGCTCCCCGGAGGGTCACCACGGCGCCATGACGGAAAGCCGTTGCTCTGGAGTCTCATCGACCCACGCTGATCACACTGATGGATTC
>CAJNDT010004580.1:337500-392897 GCA_905221615.1 Symbiodinium sp. CCMP2592
AAGCTGATGACGTTGAGCGCGGAGAGGGTGTTCTCCTTCGCCTTGTTGTCTTCCGCTGTCTGTGATGTTGTTTCCGTGTAGGTGATGCTGAAGACGCTGCAGTAAGTGGTTGCTTGCGTTTTTTGGGTTTCTTCTTCTTGGTCTTTTTGTCAACAATTTTGATTTTCTTGGGCTTCTTGTGGCTGGATGAGCAGTTGGTTGTAGAGCCAATTGTTGTTGTTCTGTCAATAGTACTCGGCGTTGTTGTACCGCCGCTTGCATTGATTGCCAAGGTGTTGCTTGAAGTCGACTGATGCTGTGAGGCGTCTTTTGTAAGGAAGGCCTCTAGTTCGTCGCATCCCCAAGAGCTGATGTCATCACCTTCCTGTGTTGATGCCATAGCAACTGCCTATGTATAAATGAACAGATGGCTGCGGAAGGCAATCGAAAAACATGTGATGTGTGAGTTGGTCGTGATACAAGTCAAATGCCAACATGGAAGAATTGCAAAGCGAATTGTTTGTAGATGCTCTTAATGAGGGTTCCACATCTTGTCTTGAGTAGATGTGCAAGTACAGCTTTGCTGTGTAACGTGACTGCTGTAAGCAGCAAATGTGCAATGAATTATCAACTCAGTCTGGTACTCATGGAGTGCGAGATCTCTTTCTCTTGTTGGAAGTAGGTGTGGTGGTGTCAGATTCCACCTCCTGCGTAGTGGTGCCGGAGGATGTTGCACGTCGATCTTGTGCTTGTGAGTGGTTGCGAATCCACTCCTGAGAGGCGATAAAATATTCTCGCCACCATGAAGAGCCGTTGGTGGCCCAATGCCATCTCCATTCCGCTGCGCGTGGAGATCTGGATCGAGTGCGTCGCTCCATAATGGTATCACAACGAGCTGGTCTTAAATGGCTGCGGTCAACATCGTATAAATATTCACGCTCAATGTGCAATGCAAAAGATGTGCAGCATTTAAACTGCATCATGTAGTGCAAGCAACATGTTTTGGTTCGCACAGTAGTAGATTCATCCTGTGCTGCATGTTGATCAACAGTCTTTACTGTTGAATCAGAGCTTCGAGTTTGTCGACTCGATCTTTCACTTCTGCAATTTGTTGAGTTGTTTGCAGAATAAACTCGGCCAGCTGATCACGGAATGTCTCGTCGCTGAACATAGAGCCTTCACTGTTGTTCCCAGAGTCGTGCTCTCGATGTTCCGTCAAAATCTCGAAGAGAGCCTGGCTGAGAGCTTCTCGACGTGCTTCCTGACTGTCTGTGGTTGTGGTCTGTGTCGGATTGGATGCATCGCTCATGGCTTCCGAATGGAAGACTGATAAGTAGCCGGCTACAATCAGAACTGTTGCTGGAGCACTTGTGGTTGCAAATGCAAGACACAAATAAACCTACGTGCAGCGGCTGCAACAACATACATGAAGACATGAGTCTTTTTGTGATCTGGTGTTCTCATCCACACTTAGGACCAGTCTGGTGTGTTCTGCCTGAGCAGACTCTCGAGAATATCGAGTTGCTGTTTACACGAAGCCATGATTGCGGTAGTGGCTTCATGTTGAGTCGTCGAAACTGTCGTGGCTTGTTGTATCAAGCGTTCGAGCTTGTCATTCGACTCAAGCAACGAATTGTGAAACTGATGCAATAAATTAATAATCTCAGTGGTGCTTGTTGTCCCCGGTGGTGCTCCAGGAGGGGTCGCTGGTCCAGGAACGTGAGGCTGACCGAGTTCTTCAGGATCTTCCATTGAGTCCTGATGTTGTTGATGATCTTGTTGGTCTTCCTCCTGCTGTTCTGCCACCCGCAGTATCTGAGAGCGGAGTGCAACTGTCGGCGGATCCGTGCTGCGTGTGGATGGTTGGTGGCGTCCGCGTTTGTTTGGCTTGGAGGAAGCCGACTGGGGAGGTCGGATTCCCAGCGCTTTGTGCCGAGGCTGCAATCTGCCCGTCATGGCACTTTTGTACATGTTGGACATGCAAAACAAAGAAAACGGCTGCGGTACAGCTCAGCTGTAAGGTGCAAATGCGGAGTGCTTGATGCAACACGAATGCAACTCCGAGCAACGGTGCCTGCTGTTTTTCTTACAGCTGTCGATCCTTGTAGCCGGCCGCGATGTACAAATCGCGCATGGCTTGAATGGCATGTTGGGCTTCATTGCTGGGTGTGGTCACCCGTCGGATCATACGGGTGCGTGCCTCATAGCTGCTTCGTAGTGTTGCACTGGAGGTGGCCGCTTGTGGATGTAAAATGTCGGCCCGATGTAGGTTGCTCTGGTAAGTGAGGCTGCTGCGTTGTGGGTTGACAGCGAAGCCCAGGAAAACGTCTGCCGGTTCAGTTTCAAGCTGGACCGGTGGTTTGTAAAAGGTTGCAGCTGTGAGCTGTACAAAAGGAGGTAGTCGTGTCAGGTGCTTTGGTAAGAGAAGGACACGGTTGTCAACGTATCTTGTTGCGAAAAAGATTGCGTGATCTTTGTGTGTGGTGCTGGGAAAGTGCTTGTGATTGGTAAAAAGTTGCTTGTAGGTGTGGTGCCAACACTGTTCCTCGACTGCTACAACTATGTTGCATAAGGCTGGGCTGCATGGTGACCCCATAGGTGCTCCACGAAATTGTTCGATGAGCGTTGTGCCCACCGTAAAGTAGTTGAGCATCAAAACTGCAGTGATGAGCTGTGGAATGTGTTGGAGCTGAATACACAGCTTGTTGCCTGATGATGCTTCTTGTTGTTTTTGTCTGCTTTTGCCACGGTGAACTCGATGTGTGGGATCTGTCTGTGAGTGATCAATGTAGAATTTGCTGGAGTGTAGTGGATTTTTCTCTCGGTACCATCGGGAGAGAATGCTGTATGCCGAGAGAAACCGGCTTTTGTCGACCGATGTGAAAAACCCCGCCAGGTCCTGATTGTATAGGACGTATTCTGTTGTGTCGTGTAGTTTTTGCTTCTGCTGAAGAAAGCGTGCTGTTTGTTGTAATTGGGTGATGCCGTCGCCCTGGTGAAAAGAGTCGGGACATGCCTGATGGGTCATCAGCTGTAGCACGTCTGCTAGGGCTTCCCAAAGTTTTCTGCCCATAGTGTCAATAAAAGCTACTATCGGGCGTCCTTTTGAGAACTGTTTTTTGCGCTTGGGTAAGATGTAAGCGCGTGGGATGCGTCCCCACTGCGGGAAAGCCCATGTGTAGGCAGGTAAGAGAGCGCAGATGTCTGTGTAGACATCAAAGTGGTGCTGTAGTGGCAGGTGTGGTGAGATCTTGAAGATCCTTTTGTCGAGAAATGTTTTGTGGATGGCGCTGTGATACAATGCTGGGCAGTACCATGTAAGTCTGTCGGGGAAATGGTCTTCGCAATGGATAATGCCCTCCGGCAGTTTTTGTTGTACCTGCTTGACGGTCTTAATGTGAAGAATGTTGTGTTGTGAGCAGTGGTCGTTGTGCTGTTGTATTTGCTCTGACACAAATTGTTTTGCTTGTTGTGTTTTGATGGGAAGTCCGTAGTGTTTGTGCCAAAATTGAATGGCTCGGTAGAGCTGAGCTGCCAATTGCGATGGCTTGGGGAGGCAATTGCTTTTGCCTGAATAAGCAAGAAATTGATGTTGTGGCTGTAGTTCGGCTAATTGAATAGCAATTGGGTCGTTGTGAATGTGGTCGTTGGACACGCTAGATTGCAGTTGGGCACACGTGCAAGGCGGTGGTGCATCTGCTTGCCACTTGGTGTGGGCATCTCGTCAATTGTGCAGGATTTGTTGCATAGGTGGATGTTTTTTGTAAACGGGTTTGGTGCTGGGTAAGTGGAGTGGTGGTATGTGTTGTTTGTGTTGGGTCAAGCATGACCGTAAAAATTGACGTAGGTTGTTCGTGAATTGTGGATGTGACAGTGCTTGTAAGTACATGGGTTTTGTAGCTGGAGGTGATTTGAGTTTGCGCTTCTTGAACACAGTGTTCAAGGCTTTGTGTGCGTGTCTGCGGTCACGTCGTGGCAGATTGCCAGTGAGTTTGTGTAAGGCATACACAGTAGATGTTGGAGTGTCTGAGCGTAAGAGTTGTCGTACTGTGTCGAATCTGGTGCGTGTGCTGGAACAAAGGTTGGACACGGTGGTCCATGCTTGTTTTCTTGTTTCAAAGAGTGGGGTTTTGTTGAAACCCCGAAAAGAATGATGTAATTTGCTACGTCTTAGTTTGGCCCATAATGTTGCTGTGCCGTTGTGCTTGTTGTTGGCGGCTTTTGTGAAGCCGGAGAAAGCACCTTTCATGTGAGAGGTGATGTACGGAAAATTGAGCTTGGATTGGTGGTATTGTATGAGAGTGTTTTCGGTGGCTTCCAGCTGAGAGCTGGGGATGTCTGCTTGTAGAACAATGGGAAAGAACTGATGGTAACATTTGTGCTTGTGCCACCATCTCAAAGATAGTTCTGCCTGAACAATCTTGTGTTGTTGTATCTGCTTGAACTTGCGATTGCGTGTGCTCTCGCGTTGTGTCATGTTGTGGCTGGTGCTTCCGATGTAAATGTAACGTTGTAGATGTTGTTTGGTGCTGACGCGGCAATAGACAACCTGTGGTTGTCTGAAAAATGAAAGTGTGTATGAGTGAAACGAGATGTTGGAGTGTAGAAAAAGTCGTTGAAGGGTAGCGAAATGTCCAGCCTCTTGTTTGAGGTGGAAATACTGTACACGTAGTAAGGTTGAGAGGCCCTGCAGCCATAAGATGATCTGGTATAGTTGTCCAGAGATGGACTCAGCTGTTGGTGCAAGAATTTGTAGAATGGTGCTGCCTTTGGTGATGATGCTGGTAACGGATTTGAATTGTTTGCGAGAAAAGGGTGATTTGGTGTGTTGCGTGGCTGTGGTGGTGGATTGCTGGTGCTGCAGGAGGTGTTGTCTGAGTCACTCTGTCATCTGACTGATGATGGCGACGAGTTTCACCAACGCTGGTGACGCGAACTTGTCGATGGCTTTTGGTGGGATTCCCCACGCCACTGCGGCTGTTTGCAGTGTTTGTTGCTGAGACTCGCTAAGGTTGGGAAATTCTGCCGCCACAAGGTCCAAGTACTGCTTAACTTGGTTCTTTTGTTTTTCTGTGATGCCCTTGATGGCACCGAACCATCTGGTGATACCGGATTCTGTGTGGATTCCGGTGAAATGCTCTTGGAACCATACACTGGGTTTTGAGGGTTGCTGGAAAATGTTTTGTGGGTCCTGCTTGGGGTCTCTGGGAGACTGCTTCAAGGGGGTCAGTGTGGATTGCTTTTGGCGTTTTGATCCACGAAGAGATCTGCCTGGAAAGTGTGTTCCCGTTGAGGGTGCGGGGGAAGTGTCGTTTTCCAGTGCAGGAGCTGACTGAGTCTCCTCTTGTGATGGTGGGGGCGCCGTGTGTTCCGGGGGGCTGTTGTTGGTGCTTTTGTCTGTTAATGCTCGCTTTTGTCCTCGAGTCTCAGTGGTGGGTGAGATCTCGATGGTGTGTGTGTGTGTGTGTGCGCGGGCTGAATGCTGAGCGAACCTGCGTGGTGGGTGTTCTGGGGGTGGGTGCAAGTTTTTCCGCTGTCTTTTTGGGTGTGCTGGGTGCTGCCCTTGCACGTCCAGCTGCTTGCAGGTTTTCAACCTGTTCCAGAGCAGCAGCAAGCTGTCCCTCTAGATCGCTGATGCGGTGTGCCGATGATGCGTCACAGGCCTCGGACTGTGTTGGTTGGACCGGTAGTTGTGGGTGGTAGGGACTGGACTGAGTGTGTTGGGTAGCTTCTGCCTTGGAGTCAGCAGTGGGCTCTTCTTTGGTGTCTGTTTTCTGTGGAATGTTTTGTTTGTCTGCTTTTTGTGTGTCGTTGTATTGATCTTGAAGTTCTTGAAGGTACAAGACCAACTCCTTGACTAACTGAGACATCGCAGGACGTTTTGCTGATGTCAGCTTTTCTTGCCAACAGAAGGCGGTGGATGCTTGATCCAGATCGATCCTGCGTGCTCGTAGTTGTCCCATGAGCTCTGTTATGAAGACAGCCTCGCTGACATGCTTGGTGCATGTGAGGTGAATGTCGTAACCGTGGGCCGCGTACCGCAGCCAGTACGACGACCAATTATGTCTCAGAAATGCTACAAGAGGTGTATTGGCAATCGGCAATCCTGCTGTTTTGTTGTGCATTGAGAATGGTGTGGGCTGAATGTACTTGGGTAAGTTCAATCCGAACAGTTGTCTGTTGTCCCAATGTTCCGGGGTTTCCACAAATTCATGTGGAATCTGTGTGGGGTGTGGCAAAGTATTGCACCCATGCTTGGGCGACTGTGTGGATTGGGTGTGGGGGAGTGTGGACGGTGACGATGGCGGTGGCTGTGTAGTGGGAGTGGGGACGGGTTGTGTGCTGCCGTATGTGGTGTGTGGAGTTGCAAGTGTGTGACTGGAGTGTGGTGGTGGCTGTGAAATTGATTGGGGCAGTGGGGGTGGGGGAGGGAATGGGGGGAGGGAAGCATGGGGTGGGAATGGTGCATCAGCGCTCCGGCTGTGGGTTGCTGGGGGAGGGGGGTGTGTTGGGAGGTTGTGAATTCCCGGGGGTGCCGAGAGAGGTGGAGGTGGGGTGCTGTTTGTTGTTGTTGTGTGTCGATACATGGTGTTGATGGATGTGCCCATCATGCCTGTCGGCCGAGTTGGCTGCCAGTATGGCTGTGTTGGCCTGTACATCTGTGATGTGGTGCTGTCTGACTACACTGAAGATAGCTGCAAAATGGCTGCGGTACTGAAGGGTTTGAACAAGAAGCTTGCAAAGTGCCGTTACCTCAAGCTTCGACTTGCTTGCTTGCGGACCGCCCCGTTTGGCTCAGAAGCGAGAGCGGAGCATCTTTGTCGGGCAGCGATTGCCGGAGGCATCTTGCGTCTTTCAAACAAGAATGGCAATATTAGAACATCGTGCAACAAAGCAATTATCAACAACGGAAGCAGCAAAAAAGTGATCAGGATTTACTGAATGATGCCGAATCCAACAATGCTGAAGTGACCAGAGCGGAACCCCCATTTTTCAGGGGTTCGAACGACGCCTTTGCGTCCCACAATGAAGGCTTCCCGCCACATATCTCTGTAGGAGATTTTGTAATGTTGAAATTTGCTGCGGATTCTGCCAAAAACCAAAACGCCTTGCTGTCCTTTGGGGCGGCGGGTGCATTGGTCCGCAACGATGTGGACGGTATGCTCGCTGATGTCCCCCGGTGTGGCATTGCCATAGATCACACATGCTGGTATTTCAGTGTAATTGTTGCCATCGAAAGTATGCTTGATCGAGGTGGGGCGAACGAGGTCTTCCCTCATGATCTTCGCGGCGGTTGCTAAATCCGTACCGTGCCCCGCGGTATAGATGTAATAATCCCCCGGAGGGTCGGCTGCAGAAGTTCCGAATGCCCTCCTGGTTTCCCCTTTCCAGGGGATAAATAACATAGTATGGACACCGTCCGACACCGGCGTCACAACTGCGCTGAGCTCTTCACATGCCGATCGTGTACCGGATTGGTACACTGCATATGCGAACTCGACCAACGTCTCTTCTCTGATGTTGGTTTCCGCTGCAATCTCGGCCAGAGTTTTGGCCAATTTCTGTGCGTCTTCGATGTCGACCGCGTGAGGGGTCGGTTTTTCATGATCGAAAAGCTCAGAGAAGGGGATGATATCGACCTGTGGTGGTCTGCTGTGTTTACCCAGTTGTTCGAAGCTCTGGGGTGGCTGAGCATTGACCCGTTGGGTCCCGGTGTGTGGTCAAATCGTGGAGGACTGTGGGGTTGAGGTAGTGGAGTGGGGGGTAGTGTGTCGGCTGCGGATCTGTTGCGCCACTCGTCGGAACTGTGCTGCAAGTTGGCGTGATGACTGTGTTGGTGTGGACTGTTGCTGTTGAGGTACTGGTGGGGGAGGAGGAAGTGGCAGTGTTTTGTTTGTTGGTGTGTTGTGTTGTGAGGTTCGTGGGCTGTTTCCACGTCTGTAGTGCCAGCGGTCGTCCTGTACCATTGAGTGGCTGCGCAAGATGACTGTTGTGGGTCGGGGTTTCCGACTGCCCTTGCTTTTGCTCCTGCTGTCATGATGAGAACGGTGGCTGCTGGGGGTGGTATCTTTGTATCGTCGATGACGGCGTTCTGAGGCTTTTCGATTGCTCCGGCTCCGGCTTCGGCTGTTGCGCCGGGAGCGTCGCCGTCTTGTCTTGGGCGCGTCCTCATGTCGATGGTAGCTGCGTGCGCGGGAGTGGTGTCTGTGGTGGGATTTGTCGCGTCGGCGAGGCAAAGGAGAAGCCGGCTTCTGTGAATCCACTGCTGGGTTGTCTGTTGTTGTAGTTGTTGTCGGGCCGGGTGGGTTGGTGTGGGTAGTGACTGTTGGAGTCGATGTGGATGGTGGTTGTGATGGTGGTGGTGGAGGAGAAATGGTTGTGGTGTTGTCCGTGTGAGATGGGGAGATGTGAGGCAGTGGTGGTGGTGGGGTGTTGATGTTCGTGTGGTGGTCTGTGCCGAAAATGTGGGGTGAGCAAATGGTGCGGTGGGAGGCTGTGTTGGGCTTGGCTGCATGGCTGTGGGGCTGATTGTCTGTGCAGTGGGAAAATAGTGTTGTGGCATGTGTGGTTGCATGATTTGCTGGGGTGGCTGTTGTTGCATCAATGGTGAGAATGTCGCTGATTGGGGCTGTGGTTGTGGTGTGGGTTGTTGTGGTAAGAAAATGGGATACTGCTGTGTGGGCATTGTTTGCCCACATGGGTTGTAGAATGTGGCTGGATTGCCCGTAGGAAGGTCGGTAAGATGCCACTGTTGTTGAAATGCCTGTAGTGGCTGTGGGGTAGCCACCACGTTAGGTGGGAATGTCCCTGGGAAGGCAGTGCCTTGCTGTAGCACTGTCGGATGCTGCTGTTGTGGATACCACATGATGGTGAAACGGAATTGATGGCACAAGAAATGCAAATCTGTGGCAGTCGAGGCCTTGTTGTCTTGAGAGAAGTCGAAGAAGCAAAGGAGAGGCCGATTACTTCCCGAAGGAAGCTGCAACCACTTGCATTAGACGAAGGTTACCGCATCTGCACTCATGTCAGAAACTCATGCCCTTGCATTCCCTGAGGAATAAAGAAGCGATCGAGTAGGGGACAGACTAGCGAGGTAGCTCCTGCTCACTAGCCGCAATTACCGCATTAGCCGACCGTTACTGCAACTGCGCTCATGTCAGACTCGCGTGCAGGCATCAGAGAGAGAGAAAGTAATCATAAAGAGCATCGGGAGATCTGATCAGTCTGAACGAGAGTCTGAACATCCGGTTCATCACCGGTTTCCCATTCGGAGGAACACCACGGCGCCATGACGGAAAGCCGCTGCTCAGGGGTCTCGGGACCCACGATAGTCACACTGACTGATTCGGCCAAGAGTACGAGTGCAAGAGGAAAAAGAGAGGGATGTTGTGTTTGTTGCAGGCACATGTCAGATCGTCGCAAACGTACAATCATAAAGTTGTTTGTCTAATCCGGACACCACAGGGGGCCTGTCTCTGAATTAATCTTGGCACCACAGGGGGCTGCCATGCAGGTACACAGGACTGATCAGGTCCCGCTTCCCACTTGCGTCCACAGCTTCGTTGAGTGTGGTAGGACGCAAGTGCCACACTCCCCTGCAAATGTTATGGTATTTGTCCACATATGTTTCGTTGAAAATACTGTGAAAATGCAAACAATAAGGAGTGACCCTCTGCTCCCATGTGCTAGGGAGGTTCACACACACACAGACACAACACAGACACAACACAGACACAACACAGACACAACACACATACACAACACACACAGACACAAAACACACACACACACAACACACACACACACACACACACTCACACACCACACACACCACACACACAACACACACAACACACACAACACACACAACACACACAGCACACACAACACACACAACACACACACACACAACACACACAACACACACAACACACACAACACACACAACACACACACACAACACACACAACACACACAACACACACACACAACACAGACACAACACACACACAACACACACACAGAGATACACAACACAAACACAACACACACAACACACACAACACGCACAACACACACAAAACCAAAACACACACACAACACAGACAACACAGACAACACAGACAACACAGACAACACAGACAACACAGACAACACAGACAACACACACAACACACACAACACACACACAACACACACAACACACACAACACACACAACACACACAACACACACAACACACACAACACAGACAACACACACAACACACACAACACACACACAACACACACAACACACACACAACACACACAACACACACAACACACACAACACACTCAACACACGCAACACACACAACACACACAACACACACAACACACACAACACACACAACACACACAACACACACAGCACACACACACACACAACACACACAACACACGCAACACACACAACACACACACAACACACACAACACACACAACACGCACAACACACACAACACACACACACAACACACACAACACACACACACAACACACACAACACACGCGGCACACACAACACACACACACACACAGCACACACAACACACACAACACACACAACACACACAACCCACACAACACACACACAGCACACACAACACACACAACACACACACACAACACACAACACACAACACACACACACACAGCACACACACACAACGCACACAACCCACACAACACACACACAACACACACAAGACACACAACACACACACACACAACACGCACAACACGCACAACACGCAAAACACACACAACACACACAACACACACAACACAACATACACAACACACACAACACACACAACACACACACAACACACACAACACACACAACACACACAAAATCAAAACACACACACAACACAGACAACACAGACAACACAGACAACACAGACAACACAGACAACACAGACAACACAGACAACACACACAACACACACAACACACACACACAACACACACAACACACACAACACACACAACACACACAACACACACAACACACACAACACACACAACACAGACAACACACACAACACACACAACACACACACAACACACACAACACACACACAACACACACAACACACACAACACACACAACACACACAACACACGCAACACACACAACACACACAACACACACAACACACACAACACACACAACACACACAACACACACACAGCACACAGCACACACACACACACAGCACACACACACAACGCACACACAGCACACACAGCACACACAACACACACAACACACACAACACACACAACACACACAACCCACGCACACACACAACACACACACACACACACAACACACACCACACAGACAACACAGACAACACAGACAACACAGACAACACAGATCACACACACAACACACACACAACGCACACACAGCGCACACAACACACACACAACACACACACACACAACATACATAACACACACACAACACCCACACACACACACACACTCACAACACACACACAACCACAAACACAAACACACACACACACACACGCACACACAACACAGACACACACACACACACACACACACACAACACACAAGACACAACACACACAAACACAAACACTCACACACATACACACACACACACACAAGCACACAAGCACACAAGCACACAAGCACACAAGCGCACAAGCGCACAAGCACACAAGCACACAAGCACACAAGCCCACCAACACACAAACACACAGACACACAAACACACAGACACACAAACACACAGATAACAAACCCACAGAAACACAGACATACAGACACCCAGACATACAAACACGCAGACACGCAGACACGCAGACACACAGACACACAGACACGCAGACACACAGACACACAGACACACAGACACACAGACACACACACGCACACACACACACACACACACCAACCGAGCCTTTCAGTCAGCGGATCCTTGTGAAGAAATGCTCCTTTCCATCGAGATCACTGAGCAAACAACCTTTTCCAGGCAACCTTGGTCCA
Organism: Symbiodinium sp. CCMP2592; assembly: GCA_905221615.1. Classification (NCBI taxonomy): domain Eukaryota; class Dinophyceae; order Suessiales; family Symbiodiniaceae; genus Symbiodinium; species Symbiodinium sp. CCMP2592. The sequence continues at coordinate 349,554 of CAJNDT010004580.1, forward strand.
AGACCAACTGTGACTCGAAGAGGTTTGGCAGAAGATCCATCCATGCTTGAAAGTCCACAATCGACCGCGTAGTCTCTTTCAATCCGGCGCCTTCCAAGCTGAAATGGAGAACGGAGAACGCCTGGACTATCATGGACTCGTGGCAGATCATGAAGACTTGCAGTCCTCCGTGCCTGGGAACTGCACCAGGCTTGGTGTCGCTGGGTACTTTCTCCATCTAGGGATGTCTGAGACCTTGGTCAAAGCTGGATACAGAGGACATGAGGCACAGCAACGAGTGTTGGTGCTCTATCACGATCTCCCAGGGCTGTGCAGGGGGGTCTGTTATGCTGGGACACTGGAAAGCGATTTGCCCTCAGTGACTTGGAGGCACGTCCCGATGCAGCTACAGCCGCTCAGCAGGCTGTCGCAAGTGATGAGCAGACGTTGGTTTCGGTCTTATGGACCTACACGAAGAAGAGATGCACAGATTCTATCGCACAACCACCTCCTAGCCAAAGTCGAGTTGAAGCCTCCATGCGAGTTTCTCAAAACGTGCTTGCCTTTTCTTATGTGGTTTAGGCGGCCTCTTTTTTCCGTATTTTCTGTTTCAAGGTCACAGACCATCCGAACATTTTGCGTTTGCTCGAGATCTTCGAGGATGTCCGCCCCTTAGTGAGAGTGTTTCGTTCAGCCAGCACGGTATCGCCACTGTCATCTCAAGGACAAGAACCTGTTCCTTGTGACGGAGCTCTGCGGCGCTGGGGATCTGTGGAGGCGCGATACTGTAGCACCGCAAGCTTGATCTCTCGGAAAGGGACGCTGTGGCATGGCAAAGCCAATGCACCGTCTAACTTGAACTTCCAAGGGTGAGGAACCTCAAACAGAAATAGAGTCAGAGAGTAGCAACACTTAGATATTGTCAACAACATCGAGCTTGCCAAATGCGGAACTCTAGCCAGAAGAACGGGCAAACATAATGCCTAAAGAGACGAGGCCAATTGTCAGTCCTCCACACCTGATGGCATATCCTACGTCCGAAGCCCTAGAAGAACAGGCTCTTGTAGGTTATGGTGCCAATACGGGAGCTCAATGTATGAAAACCGATCCTTGCAACAATGATGGCTGCCAATGCGTCGCACCCTCCCTGTTTGATCTGCCTCCTTCATGGTTCATCTGTAAGGTTTCGGTTTACATGACAGCCACAACAGAAATTTTGTCAATTGACTACATAACAGTTGTGTGCGCATGATGTTGGATTGGGTAGAAACGGCGCGTGAGGCATCTGTTTAAGCTTCATAGCGAGACTACTTATAGCTCTGAATCAATACAGATGATTCGAACATGGTAGCACCGGGCTAAAATCAAGCAGATGGCATGCGGATTCCATTGAAGTTGACTCGGGTTACTTTGAAGTGTTGCCATGTTTTGCGCTCTCCGGGACTAATCTTCAAGATGGTTTTTCATAAAGCGCACGCCAGAAACCCAGTCTCAGCTGTATTCGCTGGGATCCCGAGCCCAGCCCTGGATGTGCACGCTAGAGGGGCTTTACGCCGAAGTGTTTGTGTTTGGTCGACCGTCTGTCCACATCCCCAAAATAGTCAAGTGGGGCACGGGGTTTCCATCGTGGCTCGATCTCGCTTACAAGGGGTCCAAAGAATGCATCCGCAGTAGTTGGCTCGCACTCTCTGGGCTGCTCTGCAGGCTGCTACAAGCCAATCAGGACGAGTTCAGTGCTCATGCCCCGGAGTTTCGAGCTGGGAAAGTCTCTGCAACATTCTGCAGCCATGCAATGCACTATCGAGGCATCCATGATCTCGGAAGAAGAAGCGTTTGAGCTGCTTGGCCTGAGTGCGTAGAGGTCTGTGAGAAGCCTCTCCTGACCACTGGTTTGAGGATTCTCAAGCAAGTGCTCAACAGCGTGGCCATGGGCACAGACTTTCTTCTCTTGGATGTGGCACAGCAGGGCAGATCAGAACCACCCAGGGCTACTTGCATTCACGTGGCATCGTTCACCGAGATCTGAAGCCAGGCTGTTTCCAAACTTCGTTCCTCACTCTCAATGTCTCTTTGTAAATAACTAACAGACCCAGAGTTGACATGTGAGTGTAGGCATATCGATAGTCTGCAAAGACAACCAGGCATACACAATCTTACATGCAAGCATGTGCCTTCACACTTGCATCATTCTACACACCGAGCAGCAAGAGGTAAACATCGTATTCCAGCGCCTGCAGACACGAAGTCATCACTTAGTCCAGCACCTTAGGGTGAGTTGAGTCTAGGGTTTACGGTCAACAGTGCATGGTTCGGGAGCCAGGCAAAACCTTGGTGGCATTGCAGACGTAACAAACGGACACGCGAGCGGCAGTGTTCGGAGACACAGGTCACGACCTTTCCACGCAAAGATGCGCGAAGCAAAACGTCAACGGCACTGTGGCGAGGACTTGGATCAACTTCATCGCCTTTGACAGCTTTGGTTTGGAGACCGCACTGCCACCTCGAAGGTCCAAGAGCGTGGCCTTGCGAAAATTTCAGGACCTGGAGCGATTCGCATCCCAAAGTATGCACGGAGCTGTGGCGAGAGCGTGATGTACGAAGTACCAGAGCACCAAGATGCTCTGTCCTACAACGAAAACTGCTTGCGAGCCGCACGGCGCGCGATTTGGAAGCAAGTCCGGTCGCCATCGGCGGCGCACTGCGTGGTGATAGTACCCCGCGCCATAATCCTCTTCCCCTTAACGTAAGAGCCCACAGTGTTACTCATACCATACAGTTTGGAGAAGAGTAGCGTATGTATACAAAAGTATGCTCCCTGCCCGCGACATCCGCACTGAATCGTTGGTTGATAGGCCTCGGGGATGCGCCAACCTCTGCAAGCATGGACAACATCACGAACGCTATCCGCTCAATCTGGAGTCTATAGTTGCGTGGGCAAAGAAAAACAAAACCTATTGAATTTGTTGAAGTTTTTGGGCATTGCGGCATTTTGTGAGTGTCACGTTTAGAGAGTATGGATTATTGAGCTTTACACTTCTTGGTGAGGTTCAGTGACACGAAACACCAAATGTTCAACAAGGCGAAAACTTCCAACTCTTGGAGATTCTTCGCATCTCACCCAGCCACAGATGCCGGAATTTGGATTTGTTGGAATGTCTTGAGCATTACAGTGTCTGGTGAATGTGAGCTTTGGGATCATGCAGGTGGCAAGCGAACGTATGACAGCTTCTTCTTCGTAGATCAATCACAGATGATAAGTACTTAACATGCAACTGACGTGGTATCTGTCTAGTATGTAGTTTTTGCTTGTTGGAGCACTTGTTCGCTAGTTGCATAGCTTTTGGGTAAGACTTGTGTAAGTGAACCTACAAGCATATTCAAGGTGTATTTGCCTAACATTGAGAATGTGCGTCTTCCTTAGCCATTAAGTCAGTATTATGCACTATTCTGTCTGAGTCTAGGTAATACTTGTCGAAAATCCTCTTGATGCCTGAATGTTCAATACGATGTTGGTTTATGTGACGTTCAGATGCGTAGAGTATATGACATGTTGCAACATGTTTAACATGATATGATGGGGTCGTTCATGGTCATTTTGGGCACTTCATTTGCATTCTGGAACGAAATACGGCTCTCTCCGAATGAGATGAGTCACAGCCACTAGACCCGAGATCGGACTTGCCTGCCGTGTCTTCGAAGAGTATCTCTCTAGCTGGATTAGCCGCAACGTAAATTTTCAACATGATCATTACTACTTGTATCGGTTAAATTGGGCACATGCTCATGAAATACTCGAAACTCGAAATCGCGTAACATCCCAACAGCGTATTACGTGAACGTGAGCTGTCAGATCTGGCTTGACACAGTTTACGGAATGCAGTTGACCACTTCTTATGTACACAGTAGATTTCGAGTAAGTATGATTACACAATTTCCAAATATCAACGAATATTGCACAAGTACACCAACCCAACACGAAAAGAATGTTCGGTATGCATGATGTGATGCAAGCTTTGCCGAAAGGTCAGCTGGAGCTGAGCGAACCCTTGAACTATTCAGCCACTATTAAGCACAAATTCCCTCTTTGTGTATTTGCTTGGAGGGGGTTGTAGACTGGGTGAGATAGACTCTCCAGCTATACATTGCGGTCGCCGGCCAGGCAATTTTCTTTGCTGTGCTCCGGATTCTGATGCAGTAGACCAGCCGGGGCCTCCAAGACGGAAACATGTTATCATGAGTAGCCAAGAAATGGAAGGAAGAACTTGGCTGGGAAGATCCGCATCATCAAACTCGCCGACTTTGGGGTCTCCTCCTGCTGCCATGTTAAGTCCTTCGTTGAGTATTCAGAAGCCATTGCATGCTGCCACTGCTGGTATCGCCTGAGAACCGGGCCCGAGCCCGAGGCACCGTCTGACACGCAAGTGTGGCACCGACGGCTTCATGGCTCCAGAGATTCTCCGACATCAGCCGTATGATGAGAAGGAACTCCCGATTCTGCTCTGTCAAAGTATCTTCCTGCACTCTGTGAAGCCTGCTGCATGCTGAGGCAGACATCTTCTCCGTGGGATGCATCTTGTTTCTAAGCTACATATCCTTGCTGTCCCGTATGCTTCTTTGCTGGCACAAGTGGGTGGAGGCACTGGTTGCTCACTGGCCATCCTCCCAAAGCACGTGAGGCAGCCCTGGCTACTTTTGTCGCCAGATGTGTTGGTTTCATCCGAGCACCAGGATGGGAGCTATGTCATGAGCAAGATCCGCCTGAACTTCGTGTCCGACGAGGAGTTTCCGGCATGTCTCCAAGCGTGCCAGAACTTGGTATTCCATGCAGCGCCTGAGGCGAGGGCGCTGCTAGAGCTGCTCACGAGGTGCTTGGGTAGCGCCGTGTCCGTGTCTTGAACCCCTTGGTTGAGCGGCGCTCTACCAGGCCCGAGCCGCAGGACAGGCCTTCTGCGGAAGAGGTGCTGCACCATGTTTCGTGTAGGGAAGGCCCACCATGCGTTCCCGTGACACACTGCAAGGTTCTACGTTCGCCTGTTCTTCAGGGCTCTGCACGGCGCTTGCGAGCACGCTCCGCACGTTTGGACGCTCAGCTTTTGGACCAGATGCCGCAGCCTCAGGCGTGTTTCAGGGCAGTTGAAGATTCGATTGTCACACCCGGAACTTGTCATTCATCCTTGCATGCTCGAGCTTGGAAGCGTGCCTGTGCAAAGGTATTCCTACGGGTCTTTCCCCTTGCTGAAGAAGGCGCGCTGCTTGGAGTCGGAGAACAGGAGAGCGCAGGTAGCACTGTCGGACGACTTGATGCGGTTGGTGTCAGGCCGCCATCGTTGCCATGGCTACGCGCTCAAACCTTGTCCGGGCTTTCTCGATCGAAAGCCGAAAGCCTGCAGCGCATGCCGTCAATGCGGGCAAGGTCACGCGGGCGGAGTCTGATGCAGACTTTGCCCCGAGCATCGAGCGCTTCATGCCTTGCCCTCAAACCACAGAGCTCCACACCAAGTGCCGACGTCTTGCACTCTAGGTCTCTGGACCGGAACCTGACAAGTGGTATCGACACCGCACGAGCCCAAGACGGGACTTTCTAGTTTGCAACGGTAGGCACGCAACCCGTTTCCGTTCTTGCTTGGGAGCTAAATCAATAAATGTGCTAGGTGTATACAGGTTCGAGTGCGCGACCTGTGTCGCCTTTCTCCTTTGCGGGTTCCGCATCCTTTCAGCCGTGAAGCCGCCCACCGGGAGTTGAGCCGAACCCTGGCTTTGAGGTTTGTAGTGGGGCATGTTGGCTGTATCCCAGTTCTGTTCAATTTACTGGGATGTTCCTGGAGCAGGGCTGGAACTTTTGGTTGCGAGCCTTGTCATGTTAGTCAGGATGTGGAGCTCCCAGGGCCCTCGGTCATTTAGTATTCACTGGCTGCTCTTGTGTCCTTGTCCGTGACTCGCAGCCAATCCTTCCCGCAGACGAAAACATGTATCTAATGCCCATCACCTCCAGATGCTGAAATGTAGCAGGATTTTCCCTGTGTTGCAAAAAGGATGCAGACAGCTGACAGGTTGCAACAGTTCCATGCTGCCTATGCCAGGAAGACATCTACGGCGCGCTGAGTGAAGAGATGCCTTCCGGCAGAGTGTAGGCAACGTGCCGTGAATGCTGTGCCCTACAGTGGAGTTGAGGCTGGATGACATGCGGAAGATGGTGCGCAAGTCCATCGCAGGGGCCCACGGCCCAGACCGGCGAAGCTAGTGCCAGCGATAGAACGCTTTGTTGCAGGAAGCGAGAAGTCGGAGGGGCAGATCTCGCGAAACGCGCCGCAGTCGCACTGAGTCGCACCGTGGATCCGTGCTCTGCGGCTCTCGAGAGGCGGCGAGTGCCACAGGCAGCTTCCAGGCAGTGGAATGTCTGCAGGGCTTGAGCTGCTTCAGCTGCTTGGGCTGGTGGCAGGCAGCCGCTGGAATGCATAATGAAGAAGTTCCAGATGGTGGGGCCATAGCAGATGTGGCAAAGCAGGAGAGCATCGAGGGGCTTCCTGCAGGAGCTTCGAGAGGATGTTGCACGCCTCGTCAACAAGGATCGCACAGATGCGTGTTGTGCCAGTTCTGTTGATCACATGATGAGAAGAAGCGCACACCACCAATCTAAAGCAATGACGGCTGGATGAGAGTGCGCTCTTTTTGCTTTTGTGAAGTGCGTGTGCCCCTGCCTTGATCAGGTTGATGCGACCGGCACTGGGTGCCGATGCTTAGCCCGGGCAGTTTGCAGGACGGTTGAATCTGTGTTGACGGACTCTCGAGATTCTATTGACCGCCAAGGCACATTAGCTATTCCGAATGGCTCGCAGCAACAGCAGACCCTGCGACTTCACTCGAATCAGCAGGCTAGAGTTCTGGCAGATTTGCAGCAATGCACTTCGTCATCAGGCCTGGTACACGGATCCTCTTCACATCAGCGCCGCATTCAGGATGGGAGCTGAGCAGACTCTCTCGAGATACCCCTGCTGCGCCCGGTGGCCCAATCAAGGCTCTTCGACTTCGATGGTGACGGCATGATCAGCGAGGAGGATCTCAAGTGTGTGATTCCCGATGCGCCTCGGACGATGGCCCGAACATGAAGCATTGGTCAAGCCATGTCAGCCCGAGGTCTTCGAAAAGTTGACGGTCAAGGCAGTCCTGCAAGAGTCCCAGCTGAGTGCAAAGCAGACCTCCTGGATCAACGAGGCCGCGTCGGTCATTGCCGAGCGTAGACCATGCAAGCTATGTCACGCTACCCTGCTTCCGCTGCACTGCCCTACTTTGTAGCGCTTGTCGAAGGAGTGCTTCTCACTGCTCATTCGCACCCAGACGCCTGAATACAATGTTCAAAACCTTTGCTGCGGTGTGGTGTGCACTGAAGTTCGCTGCATGCATGGTCCATACCCAAGGAATGCATCGGTGTTTACATTGCAGCGTATCTGTGACGGACTGGAAGATCCCGTCGCCGCGGCTGATGCTGCAAGCGCCTCTTGATCCTAGCTTTTCCATGAAGAGCCGAAAGGTCGAGAGGGTGCTCCTTGAGATGTTCATGGCTTTCAAGCTGGCTTCTTGCATTTTAGAACCTTTTACAGCGCAAGAAGCTGTTTCAACATCTTCTGCAACGCACATCCGAATGCCCTGCACAGACAAGAATCTCCAGAGTGGGCAGAAAAGACCCTGCTCGAAATGTGCATGTGGGTGCAGCGAACTTGCGTGTCCGGGTCCTAGCTGAGAGGCTCAAGGCTCGAAGCCATGCTTTGGCTTTGGCCCCCGTAATTTCAGTACAATGCAGTCTCTCCGCCTGCTCCTGGCGCTGGCCTCTGCCGCCCTCGCGCGTGCGCCTGAGTTTGGCCTTGGAGCACCCAGTCGGCTGGGTCATGCTTTGTAGCGTCGCGCTGAGGTCGCAGGTGCAGGTGACTCCGGTGCAGAAGGTGGTCCAGCTGTTGGAGAACATGAAGGAGAAGGGCACGAAGGAGATGCAGGAGGAGGAGGTCCAATACACGAAGTTCAAGCAGTTCTGCGACATGACGCTGGCGGAGAAGGAGGCGGCCATCGGTGAAGCGGCCGACAAGATCGAGACCCTCGAGGCAGACATCGAGAAGGCGGCATCGGAGGCGGAGCGCCTGGGCAAGGAGATGTCGGAGCATCAGACGGACATCGAGGCCGCGACGGCGGAGAAGGAGAAGGCCACGGGCGTCCGTGAGAAGGGCCGCACGGACTTCCAGCTGACCCTGAAGGATTACGGCGAGTCCATCGATGCCATCGCCCGTGCATTGAAGGCTTTGAAGGAGGAGGACAAGAAGACAGCCCTGCTTCAGCTGGCGGATGCCAAGCTCCTCCCCGAGGAGGCACGGCAGAGTCTGCTGGACATACAGGGTCCGGCGCCGAAGACCTACGAGTTCCAGTCCGGGGGCGTCATTAGCATGCTCGAGGGCCTTCAGGATAAGTTTGTCGACGAGCGCATCAGCCTGGAGAAAGAAGAGCAGAAGAAGCGCCATGCCTTCGAGATGCTGGTCCAGAGCCTGGAGGCGCAACTGGCACAGTCCAAGAAGGAGCAGGAGGAGAAGGGCCAGTTCAAGGCCAAGCAGCTACAGAGCAAGGCCTCATCCGAGGGCGACTTGGGTGAGACTAAGGTCGAGAAGCAGTCTGACGAGAAGTACTCCACAGACCTCAAGGCCACCTGCAGCAAGAAGGCCGCGGCCTTTGCGGCGCGCCAGAAGCTGCGACAAGAGGAGATTGAGGCGATCGAGAAAGCCAAAGGCATCATCGCCGGCGGGGCAGTGGCTGGCAGTGCAGAGAAGCACCTGCCCAGCCTGTTGCAAGCCAGTCCAAAAAGGACGGCTTTGGCATTCCTGCGCTCGGAGGTGCGGGAGCCGCAGAGCGAGAGCTCTAGGGTGGCGCGATTCCTGCAGCAGCGGGCTGCGGCTTTGAACAGCCGCGTGCTCTCCGCCGTGGCCGGTCGGGCGGCCGCGGATCCCATTGCCAAGGTGCGAACGATGATCGAGCAGCTGATCACGAAGATGCAGACACAGCAAAACGAGGAGGCCAGCAAGAATGGCTGGTGCAATGCCGAGCTGGCATCCAACAAGGCCACCCGTGAGGAGAAGACCGACGCCGTGGACGAGCTCTCTTCGGATGCAGACGAGCTTTCCACGGCCATCGGCAAGCTCGGCGAGGAGGTCTCGGCATTGGCCAAGCAGGTTTCAGAGTTAGAAGCTGACATGGCCAAAGCCACGCAGATGCGGGAGGAGGAGAGTGCCAAGAATGCTGCCACAGTGAAGGATGCCAAGGAGGCGCAGGCGGCCGTGGCCCAAGCGCTGCTCGTACTCCGAGACTTCTACAAGAAAGCCGCCGGCGCCAGCTCCTTGCTGCAGACGCGGCACGGGGAGGCGCGGGCCGAGCCGGAAGTCTTCGGCGACGAGCCCTACACCGGCATGGGCGGCGAGAGCGGCGGTGTGATCTCCATGTTGGAGGTGATCCAAAGCGACTTCGCACAGCTGCAGGCAGAGACGGAGGCCGCCGAGGAGTCTGGGCTCAAGGAGTACCAGGAATTCATGGAAGACTCCAAGGTTGACAAAGCCACCAAAGTTCGAACGTCGGAGCACAAGACCAGCAAGAAGCAGGCCAAGACGCAGGAGCTCACTGCAGTTCGGGCGGACTTGCAGGGCACGCAGAAGGAGCTGGACGCCGCAAAGGCCTACTTCGAGAAGCTGAGGCCCGACTGCCTTGACACCGGCGCCTCCTACGCGGAGCGCCAGGCACAGCGGAAACAGGAGGCGCGCACGTCGCCTGCATTCGCCTGCTCGCTTCGTCGCCTGCGTGTTTTTCCGCGAGATTTCCTGTTTTGTGTGGGTCCTTCGCCCGGTGCCGCGCAGGTGGCGGACCTCCAGGAGGCCCTCGAGATGCTCGAGAAAGTCTGACGGTCCGAGCTGGGCCCATGATGCTTGGGGCTGCACGTGCTCCGTGAGGCCAAAGTGCCAAGAACTGGCATTGCGGCGGATGCCGTGGGCAGAAAGGGAAGAGCTGCTGTGCAGTGCGCTACTTGCAAATCGGACCTGTCACATGCCACGCTCTCTTGGTTCTTGGCTTGGCAGGTGGTCATTGCCGTGGTCGATCGAGCTGGCGATGTGGCAGCAACTGCCAGGGAGTTACTTGTCCGGGTTCCCCGTGCTGACTTGATCTCATGGTCAGGTAGTTTGGTTGTCCCTCACTCCGGAAGATCTACATCCCACACATTTTTGAAGTCCACTCCTCTCCTTACACACGGGCATTCAGCGTGAGAGTCTTTGTCGGATGACAGTTGTCCAAATCGATGTGCGGGGGTTTTCAGAAGAGAATGTCGTAAAGAGGGCAGGCACAGGTCACGTTAGTGAGTGTTTCAATCTTCAGTTGTCTTTTGAAAAAGCCTTTCGTCAGCGCACCGCCGTTTCGCAGGGCTCACCTGATTGGCCGATTTGACCAGAGTTTTTTGATGCTTCGTCTTGATGTTTGCCAGCATGCGCACTTGGAGATCCTGGAGTTGCCGGCTGACTATCCCAGAGGCGCTCCGAGACCTGTCTGCACATGTCGGAGCATGTTCCTGCCTCGTCACACTGGTGAAGATCCACGTGTGTCGCAGAGCATAGAGTATCTGCTACCCGTGCAGTTATGCCGAGTGGTGCTGTTGGAGATTGAAGATGTCGTCAACGGTGTCTGCAGTCCCTCCAGCCTCTTTCTAATCAATCCACTTTTTCGTCATCCTGACTCCGCAACTACTTGGATGACTGATCAACAAAACTGCAACTCATACACACTCGCAGAGGCGGGTTGGCTTGTGAGATTCTTTCGGCCTTGCTCGTCTCTTTGTTCCTGGTTTATAGAAACTGCAATGCACCGCATGCCTCACGACGCGGCTTGGGTTGCCTCGAATCTCCTCCTGATCGCAGCTATTCCATATGCCATATGCTTTGAGGAAGAAGTACGCGAAAGGTGGAAAGATACCAGCCAATCGCGAAAAGCAGGACCGTCCCGACTGCCTGGAGCCTCCTGGAATGCTTTGAGCCTTGCAGGTTCGTGTCCCGTCACAGCCTGGAACTCAGCAGGACTTGCATGGAAACCAGTCAGCATGCGGTTCTCGGGTATTGTTGTCATTCACACTGATATGATGAAATGCGTTGGTTCTCAGGATCGTCGATACCCCTGCTGGTGCCACCACGGAAAAGTCGGTGGTAGTTGTAGTGGTAGTGGTAGTCGTGGCCGTAGTAGTAGTAGTAGTAGTAGTAGTAGTAGTAGTAGTAGTAGTAGTAGTAGTAGTAGTAGTGGTAGTAGTAGTAGTAGTAGTAGTAGTAGTAGTAGTAGTAGTAGTAGTAGTAGTGGTAGTAGTAGTAGTAGCAGCAGCAGCAGCAGGAGTAGTAGTAGTAGTAGTAGTAGTAGTAGTAGTAGTAGTAGTAGTAGTAGTAGTAGTAGTAGTGGTAGTAGTAGTAGTAGTAGCAGCAGCAGCAGCAGGAGTAGTAGTAGTAGTAGTAGTAGTCTAGTAGCTGTCTTGGTTCCGGATCCGGTGGTAGCAGCAGCGGCTGCAGCAGCGGCAGTCATGACATTCATAGTCCCTGTCAAGCTTGGTGATCCACTGTTGGGTTCAAAGGTCGCAAGAATGTGATCCAGGTCGGGCACCTGCCCTGAAACAAAGCTTGAATTGAATTGGAAGTTGGACCATCTTTCCTCGATCGTCACTGTGGTCGTCTTGCTCAAGCATACCGACGGGGGCTGGGCCGTACCATGTGTTTTGAACACTGAGCAGTTCGCGATGTGCGAGCTCTCTTTGGTATGGCCCCTTGCACTCGCGTGACCGGCGCTGAAGTCCGGATGGAACGTTATGAGTACCTACAACGTACGTCTCCTAATTGTCGGTCTGGTGGGTAGGAATTAGGAGATCAGTTTTGCGAGCGTCAGAACAGCCGTGATCCTGTTTTATCCGTGGCCATTCTGGCAATAAGCCGATCGGCCCATATCTAAAAGATCGTGAGAACAGGATGGCTCATTCGTTTGCAGCAATGTCGTTCCCTCCTGCTGGACCTTTTCATGGCCAGCAGCAGCCGAAAAATCATACCCCCAAACTCGAGCTACCACTGCTCGCTGTTCGCGAACTATACGCTCGATGGCATCTGTGCTCAGTGGGACTCCCATGCGAGCAAGGCTCTGTCGCACCCGGCCTTTCAGCCTTTCACGTGGCCGGTCATGTTCGACAGCACGGCCACCTATGTTGACGTGAAGGTCGTCAATGGAAATGAGGTCCTTTTCCATTGGGTCCATTGGGTGTTCCGAGGGTACTGTTCGGACTCTGATCTCTCGGTCCCGCAGCAGTTCTGTGACGAGGTCTTGATCAGGACTGCCAACGACGGCTGGTTCCGCCCTTCGATCGTCGTTTCGGTGTTCGTGGCGTGGAAAGTCTCGTTCGAGGTGGGCGCCAGAGTGTACACGATCGGGCCACGGGGATCAGTGGTGGCGAGCGATCATGCTATGAGCAACTGCGAGCTCCGTATGACCTCTCGGTCGTCACGAGAGGGCTATGGTAACGACGCCGATCGAGTCGAGTTCCGGTTCAGGGATGCCGACAACCGGATCGACCTCAAGTACGCGCGAACGTCTGTACCTCGGAATCGGCTCTCGGTCAGCCACATCTCCGGGCCTGCCTTGATCAAGGCGATCCAGGCCTGTCGACAGCAAAGGGCTCGCGTGGAAGGTCCCGACCACGTTCAGCAGTTCGCGCAGCTCTCGGCGGTGATCGCGCCCTGGTACCACAGCTCTCGCGCTGAGAATCCAGGAACCTACGCTGACGAGTTCTGGCTCGGGGGCGAGGACTTCCATGTGCGGGCTCGTTCGAAGCTGCGCGTGAACCCTCCGGAGCTCGTGCGCCAAGAAGCTCTGGCCCATCGCTCGCACGAAGAGGGCATGGCCTTGGAAGCTCGAAGTAGCCCGCCTGCGCTTGGAAGAGGCGGCCAGATACGCGGTGCGGCAGCTCGGGTCCTCGGCGACTTCCGCGATCACCAATGTCCGACCTCAGCAGGCGTACGGTCAGAGGCCCTTGGCGGAAAGCGAGGTCCCTTCAGCTAGTCGCGCTGAGGAGATGCTCACGGAAGCCCGAGATCGCATGCGAGGGCAGACTCGGCGGCTGGCACACTGCAGGTGTCTGATCGCGAGGCGGCGGAGTACGAGCGGATCAGCGCGGTCAGGGTGGAGGAGACGGGGCCAGAGACGCAGCCACCACCCTGCACGATGGACAGTTCGACGGTGGAGTAGGCGGCGATCGCTGCGAAGGGGTGATATCTTTTGGTCGGTGTTTTGCGCCCGGCTCCACGGATCGGGATGCGACTTGCTGGACGCTCGCATAATGGCTCTGCAGAAGAAGGTTTATGGCGATCGAGGCAAAGAGACGCGAGAGGCGGTCCCTATACCTCCGGCTCTGGTGGCTGCACTTGAGCGATTCGTATGCACCAGGTTCCGCTCGAACCAGATCTTGCTGGCCTTCTTCGCATGCTGGATCTTGATCATGGTCTACTCGTCCCTGCGGTTCGACGATGCGCTCCATGTCGTACCGGAGACGCTCGTTATGAAATACGAGGTTCTCTATGGGGTGGTCTGGCAGACGAAGGTCGAGCGCAAGAAGATGGGCACGCGGTTCGCGGCTGCTACGATGATCCGATCGAGGACTTTTACATTTGGCGCGGGGAAGTTTTCTCGTCTGATGTGTCCGATCGGGCCGATGGTGCGGTCTTTGGCATATGCCAATGCTGCGGCGATCGGCGTTTCCGGTCGGACTTGTGAAGATCGAGAGAACTTTTGTTCAGATCTGTGGCCGACTCCCACGTTGCGGTCGCACGAAAAAGGTGAGCGACTGCAGGCTGTTCAGCGAGTGAGCCGAGTAGTGTAGATCGTGGAAACTGGTCTAACATATATATATATGTATATATATACATACGTATACATACACACACACACAGGTGATTCTCGATCACTTTGTACACACCTTTGATTTTGATAAAGCTTCATTTTGATGAACTCTCATTTCGATTTTTTGGATTTTTTTGGCTGCGTAGGAATGAAATGAGAGAAGAGTTAATTAACTGAACGAAATAAGATGTAGCCACGAATGTGGTTTTGTTGCTATAAACAGATTGCTCTTCACGGGCTTTGCTTACAGCTTACGCTCCCTTCTGACATCCCCATCAAAATATGTGTGTATTTCTGCAGTCAGTGCCAGAGAGCCGTGTGCTGCGATTTCCCAATGCACGCGTGAGCCGTGCCACTGCGCCGCTAAGGTTTTCCATTTCAGGTGGCGTTCCCAAGCTGAGATCTCCCGTCGACCACTGGATCCGAATTGCACGGTGCAGAGAGAAGTCGAATAACACAACCAAAAGTGCAACACAGGCTGAGCAGGGTCATGCATGGGACCACTGAAAAGGAATGCGAGGATAACCGCGAAATCTGGCGCAGCAAGGAATTTGGGCTCAATTCAATTGTGCTCGAAGTCCCTTCTGCAGCAAGCCTGCTACAATGAAGAGCCGCATCCTGACATCGAGTCGAAGCTTACATCGACGCGTGTGAACCCTGAACCTGCTCAGGCGCCATGGCGATATACTTGGCATTGGCTCCGCTGGCCATGGTCGTCCATGGGCCGCGGCCTCAGCCCACGTGACCTCGATGGCTTGAGAGAGCCTGGACGAAACCTGAATGCTGAGGTCGCAGGTCACGCCGGTTCAAAAAGTGGTGACTCTCATGGAGACTTGGCCACTCCTTGTTCTCGCACATGTGCGTGTGTGTGTGTGTGCGCGTGCGTGTGTGGGTAGGTGTGTGTGCGAACAGTCCTCGCTCATGGGCACATGGGGTCACTCCCTTCATTGGATGCATGTAGTTGCGCGGATGGGATGTAGGGGAGCTCTGCTCAAACCCTACCCCACTGACGGATCATCTTATTCAGTTCTGATGCGTCTGGCACTAGTATGTCATGTCACCCTCGTTGCTACCCCATCATCATCATCATCATCATCATCATCATCATCATAATGCCATTGTGTTTGTGCTGCAGATCAAGTCACCACTCGAATCAACTCACAAGAGTGTTCACAACGGATTTCCGTCACGGCGCCGTGTTGGCCCGTGAATGGGGGAACTACAGCGCATACCAGCCTGATGTTTACCTTGCCTCGCTTATGTACCCATACAGCTCCTCTCAGTACTCTGTTGCGGGGGCATGGATCGCAGTGAAGGTCGATGCCGATTGAAGCACGATGGCAACGAGCAGCGCGAGTCGGCATGCGCAGCTGACATGAAGCCCGTCCCCTTCCCTGGCCTAATCGATGCAAGCTCCGAAGCCGGCCAACACAAGCTTTTTTGTCTGTGACCAGCTGGCGTTGCAGAAGGCAAAGGGGTTTGGGGCGAACTTGAGATGGAGTGATGCTGGGACTGTTTCTGGCGCTGACCGAAATCATCGTGCTCCTGCTGTAGCGCGTTTCTCGGCGATTGGGGTTGAGCTTGCATCGTTCAGCGCGCGTTTTCAGTGGAATTTGCAGTGCTGTGTTTTTCCAGCCATTTCCGACCAACCCGGCCAGCATCACGAGCGTCAGCTGCACCCCTTGGAGGGCCGACGGGTGTCCCGCAGTCCTCTCGCGAACTTTTCGGCCACGCCCGGCCCGCCCACCTGATGCCAATAGTGCGTGCACCAGGGGGCCAGCATCACGAGCATCAGCTGCTCCCATGCTTTCCCTGGCTGGGTCATGATGCACGACTGGCACCCGCGCATCCCAAGCACAGCCCTTGTAAGGGGAGAGGGGCATACTACAGCATCGCCTGCTGTAGTATTTTTATATATTTTTATCTTTGACAGACAACTTCAAACAAGGCTCCCCCCATTCAGGGTAGGGTTTGAAAGTTTGAAGTGGTTGAAGAACAAGAGAGCGTGAGCGAGTGTGAAGACAGGATCCTGCAGCACAATGTGCAGTGGGAATTAGGACTCTACATTCTGGTGGTTTCTCGCTTGTTGCCGCTTGAGACGTGGGGTGGTGTTTGCGAAAGGAGCACAGCCATTCTTCTTTCAAAGGCTCGTGTGGACGGGCAGTCGGAGAAGACAGCCTTGCTGAGTGTCGAGCGCTCGAGGGCAGGGGTTTGACGCGATTACATTCCAGAGCTTGTCGTTGACCTGGAACGGGTTGCCTGCACAGCATGTAGCGTGCACTACGAGACGCTCGTTTGTCGGGTTCGGTAAGCTGTCGCTTCTCTGCTTCAGCCTTGCCTTTGCACTTACTGCCGCATGCGGTCTCCAGTGATTCGAGCAGGTTAACCCACTGCTACCGAGGAAGAGATGGTCCAAAAGGGCAAGTCGGAGATCGAATCCGAGAAGACCCAGTGCCTCAACCACAAATCGGACATGGAAGGATGTTCTATAATTTCCCGTGTCTTTTGCTTGTGTGTAATGCATCTGAGGTTTGCCGAGTATGTCAAGTTCTGCGCTCTGGCCTCAGGACACCGACAGAAGGCAACCAGGAGCCTAGTGGCCCAGGAGCTGTAATGGTAGAATGCCGAGTGGCCGGCGGCCCCAGTGATTGAGTCATGATGCATGAGGAAGATACCACCTCCGAGAAGAAGACTGCCATTGAAGAGGCTGATGCGCGGGTCGAAAGCGTGACCGCATCTATTGACAAGGCTGGTCAAAGGCTTTCAAGTCTCAGTGTCTGCGGGGCGTTTGCATGCATTTGGTAGGCCTCCTCGGACCTGGACCAGCTTACCACCGAGATTGCCGAACTGGACAACATCATTGCTTCTACCAGCGCGGCCGGAGCCCCATGGGAAGTTCAAAATTCGATCTGAAAGTGAGCATGCATGGTTTGGGAGCGCTGCAGGAGAAGGCAAATGCCACGACCATTCGTCAGAAGGAGGCGCCCAGTCCGGTAGTAGCAGCAGGAGTAGGAGTGATAGCAGCAGCAGCAGCAGAAAGCTATGCCTCGATATTTGTCAACCACTGTTGGCAATGCAGGAGCAGGCGTGTGCTCTCGTTCATGCCGCATGTACGCCAGGCCGCAGATTACACAGCGACTCTCACGGACTACGTCGAAGCTTGGCTGTCATTTCTTCAGCAAATGCCGAGACCAATTGATATGCAGTTTTCGCCGAGGACTCCATAACCGCCATGGGCAAGGCTCTGACTGCACTGAAGGACGATGGCAAACCTCAAAGACGGAGAGAGAGCCCAAGAAGAGCCGATGTGTTAACATCGCCAATAGCTCCACATTCAACGTGCTCACGTTTTTGCAGTATGTTGGGCTCAACGGCTGGGGAAAGCTAGCATGTGCTTGCCCGTCCTGTGTGCAGGAACAGCCCAAAACGCGTCCGCAGACCACTTCTCTGGTGCAACTGTCAGATCTTTACCAGGCAAGGCCACTCGCCATGGCTTAATTGAGCGCTTTATTGAGCATACAGTGGTGCATCCTCTCTCTGCCTCCCCAGGGCTGACAGCGCATGGGTTGTAAAGACGTGGTTGATCCAAGGAAGCTGAGCCCCTCAGAGGCCTCCAAGTATTTGGATGCCTTCTTGACGGGCCACACCGCAGCCGGGCATGCAAGCAACCGCCTGCGGGTTTCAGCAGCATGTGAGCATGCAACATGCCCCCCCCCCCCCCCCCGCCCCCAAGTCTCCCGAGGCAGGCAAGACGGAGTCTCTTCTTTCCGAAGCACGGCTTGCCCAGCCAGCAGCCGGCTCAGCAGCCTTGGCCTCGCTGCGCTTGCCTCCCGAGCCGAGTGTCGTTTGACAGGAAAGCGGCTACGAGTTTCAATCCAATGGTGTCATTGAGATGCTCGAGAAGCTCGAGGTCCAGTTCAAGGAGGAGCGGTGAGCGGACCTTCTCGACAGCTTGAGACACTGTGACAGCACAGAACAGAAATACAGAGAACAGAGTCTTGCCAGGAGAAGAACTCGCTGAAGATGGAGGAGCAGAAGAAGAAGACTGCTTTCCAGAGCTTGGTCACCGGCCTGGACTCTGAAAACACAGACGCCACGAAGAGCAAGCAGAGCAAGCTGAAGGAAAAGGCGAGCATCTCAGAGCAGAAGGCCAAGGATGAGTCTGAGTTGGCGGACACCACTTCCACAAGGAAGGAGGATGCTAAGTACAAGAAGGATCTGGAGATGAGCTGGGAGGAGCGCGCGGCGGAGTTCAAGAGCCGTCAGAAGCTGCGTGCGGAGGAGCTGGAAGCTCTTGGTAAAGCCATCGAAATCATCTCGGGCGATGCCGTGACGGGCAGCGCCGGAAAGCATCTGCCAGGCTTGCTGCAAAGCGGCACAGCCATGGCGGTTGTGAGTGTCAACCGCTCTCTTCGAACACCGAGCTTCCGGAAGGTGGCAGGCTTAATTTGTGGGCCTTTATCGATTCAGTGTGTGATGCAGCCATTTGCACGATAATTTGGTTGTGTGGTAGGATAAAGCTTAGACTCAACCCTGAATGGGGAGCCGGGGATCTAAGTCATTCTCGACACAGATACAGGTAGTTACTGTCAGCAATGAGCACCAAGAACGTGAAAGCAGCATGCACGAGCACAAGCTGCATTTGCAAAGAATCCAATCCGGCTGTCTCTGGCAGATGCCAGCTTCATGCGGATGAACGTGTAAACTTGGTATGCGAACACAGACATCGAACAACGTTCGCGACACACCCTCTGACCCAAGCATTGTGTGGCACGGTAAATATCATGCATGCTCCAGGCCAACACCTTGTGGGGAACTACCACACTCCCACGCGTGACTCATGCCTGTCCTTGCGGCGTCCAACATCTTCCGAAGTCGCAGCTAGCCTGGACACTCTTGTGCCCAACCTAGGCGCCTCTTTCATTTTGTGGGGTGCCAGTCCACAGAGCACAGGCTTCCACAGCCTCGGTTCAGTGTCACGCAAATCACTTGCATGAGCAGTTGCAGTTGCACCGCCCCGTCAGCGTGTAGGATGCGACAAAGCTTGGACTCAAGTCTCAAGTCTCGTTGAGCTCGGGTAATTTGTGGTTAAGCTTGGCTCTTGTCGAGACGCGCGGCATGCGCGAGGGCTGCAAGGCGTTCTGAAGTGTACCGTGCGCAAAAGCCTCAGCTGTAACCTCGCAAAGCGTTCATGTACGCCTCCTTGGCTACTTGGAGACTCATGGAGAAGATGTCGAGGTCAACCATGAACGATCAACAATCACTTGGGGCTGGGTTGCTGCTGCTGGCAGCAACGTGCGCCAAGCGCCGGACTGCGGAAGCAGAGGCTGAGGGCCAAGTTGCCAAGGCTGCAGCTGATTTTGCGAATGCAGACCATGCTCCGACATAGGATGTAGTAGGCACAGCCACCTCACTGAATGCGGCAAGCCGTGCATGGAACGCTCCTCGAGCTGCGACATCTCAGTGCGCAGTGTGAAACGCAAGGGCATGTTGCCACAGGGCAGCCAAAAGGGTCAAGTCTTTTGCCCTTGAGCTCGCCATGTTTCGCTGCAAGCTCTTGTCCTCAACAGCCTGAGACTGCGGGACCCACAGATGAGGTGAGAGCTGAGAGGTGAGACGAGAGTGGTGTCCCAAGTGTGTCTGTTCGTCGTTCGTCTTGAGTCCAAAGAGCCGGGTGAAATTGTATCACTCAGGGTTTTTGTCGGAAGTAGAGGTTAGAAACAAGGCGTTGTTGCAAGCCGAGTGCTGAGGTGGCCGACTTTCTGCAGGAGAAGGCTGCTGCCCTGCACAGCCAGGAGCTTGCCGCCCTGGCCATGCGGCTTCAAGCCGACCCCATCGACAAGGTGAAGGAGATGATCGAGAACATGATCACCCGAATGGAGAAGGATGCCGCTGCCGAGGCAACCAAGAAAGCGTGGTGCCAGGAGGAGCTCAGCGAAAACGAGGAGGCTCGCGAAACGAAGAACGACGAGATCGAAGCCTTGGAGGCTGACGAAGCCAAGCTGAAGTCCTCGCTTCAGCAGCTCGCCGCAGACCTTCAGGGACTCAACCAGCAGGTGAAGGACATGAACGGCGCCATGACCGAGGCGACAAGCATTCGCCGGAAGGAGAAAGAGGAGAATACAGTAGCCATTAAGGACGCGAAAGCTGCCCAGGCAGCAGTAGCCGAAGCCCTCAGCGTGCTGAACGAATTTTACGCTAAGGCCGGGCAGGCGACGGCTCTTATTCAAGTGCAGGCTAAGGCAGGCCCGCAGCCCTTCGAGAAGCCCTACACTGGGATGGGTTCAGAGAGCGGCGGGGTGCTGGGTATGATCGAAGTGATCCAGTCTGACTTCGCCCGCCTTGAGGCTGAGACGACTGCTGCCGAGCAGTCCGCCGCCAAGGAGTATGAGTCCTTCATGGACGATTCAAAGCTTGACTTGGCCTCCAAAGAGAAGGATATCTCGCACAAGTCATCCCGAAAAGAGTCCGAGACTCAGGCCCTTACATCCGTTGGAACCGACCTGGCCAACGTGAAGAAAGAGCTCTCAGCTGTCATGAAGACTTACGAAGAGCTGAAGCCACAGTGTGCCGATGAGAGTGCTTCTTACGAAGAGCGAAAGGCGAAGCGTGATGCGGAGATCAAGTCCTTGGAGGAAGCCCTTCAGGCCTTGAGCATTGCCCGATAGTGGGAGTCCCGCCATGGCAAGACTGAGCACGACTTGAGCGTTCAAAACAGAGTGCCACGGCCGAAGTCTGCATGTCACAGCCTATATGGAACTTTCACACTGAGACTGCTGTCTGGGTGAGCCGGGTATGGGCTCAAGGCTCCATAGGGGTTGGCCCATCCCATAGCCTCAGTACAATGCAGTCTCTCCGCCTGCTCCTGGCGCTGGCCTCTGCCGCCCTCGCGCGTGCGCCTGAGTTTGGCCTTGGAGCACCCAGAAGGATGGGTGATGCTTTGTAGCGTCGCGCTGAGGTCGCAGGTGCAAGTGACTCCGGTGCAGAAGGTGGTCCAGCTGCTGGAGAACATGAAGGAGAAGGGCACGAAGGAGATGCAGGAGGAGGAGGTCCAATACACGAAGTTCAAGCAGTTCTGCGACATGACGCTGGCGGAGAAGGAGGCGGCCATCGGTGAAGCGGCCGACAAGATCGAGACCCTCGAGGCAGACATCGAGAAGGCGGCATCGGAGGCGGAGCGCCTGGGCAAGGAGATGTCGGAGCATCAGACGGACATCGAGGCCGCGACGGCGGAGAAGGAGAAGGCCACGGGCGTCCGTGAGAAGGGCCGCACGGACTTCCAGCTGACCCTGAAGGATTACGGCGAGTCCATCGATGCCATCGCCCGTGCATTGAAGGCTTTGAAGGAGGAGGACAAGAAGACAGCCCTGCTTCAGCTGGCGGATGCCAAGCTCCTCCCCGAGGAGGCACGGCAGAGTCTGCTGGACATACAGGGTCCGGCGCCGAAGACCTACGAGTTCCAGTCCGGGGGCGTCATTAGCATGCTCGAGGGCCTTCAGGATAAGTTTGTCGACGAGCGCATCAGCCTGGAGAAAGAAGAGCAGAAGAAGCGCCATGCCTTCGAGATGCTGGTCCAGAGCCTGGAGGCGCAACTGGCACAGTCCAAGAAGGAGCAGGAGGAGAAGGGCCAGTTCAAGGCCAAGCAGCTACAGAGCAAGGCCTCATCCGAGGGCGACTTGGGTGAGACTAAGGTCGAGAAGCAGTCTGACGAGAAGTACTCCACAGACCTCAAGGCCACCTGCAGCAAGAAGGCCGCGGCCTTTGCGGCGCGCCAGAAGCTGCGACAAGAGGAGATTGAGGCGATCGAGAAAGCCAAAGGCATCATCGCCGGCGGGGCAGTGGCTGGCAGTGCAGAGAAGCACCTGCCCAGCCTGTTGCAAGCCAGTCCAAAAAGGACGGCTTTGGCATTCCTGCGCTCGGAGGTGCGGGAGCCGCAGAGCGAGAGCTCTAGGGTGGCGCGATTCCTGCAGCAGCGGGCTGCGGCTTTGAACAGCCGCGTGCTCTCCGCCGTGGCCGGTCGGGCGGCCGCGGATCCCATTGCCAAGGTGCGAACGATGATCGAGCAGCTGATCACGAAGATGCAGACACAGCAAAACGAGGAGGCCAGCAAGAATGGCTGGTGCAATGCCGAGCTGGCATCCAACAAGGCCACCCGTGAGGAGAAGACCGACGCCGTGGACGAGCTCTCTTCGGATGCAGACGAGCTTTCCACGGCCATCGGCAAGCTCGGCGAGGAGGTCTCGGCATTGGCCAAGCAGGTTTCAGAGTTAGAAGCTGACATGGCCAAAGCCACGCAGATGCGGGAGGAGGAGAGTGCCAAGAATGCTGCCACAGTGAAGGATGCCAAGGAGGCGCAGGCGGCCGTGGCCCAAGCGCTGCTCGTACTCCGAGACTTCTACAAGAAAGCCGCCGGCGCCAGCTCCTTGCTGCAGACGCGGCACGGGGAGGCGCGGGCCGAGCCGGAAGTCTTCGGCGACGAGCCCTACACCGGCATGGGCGGCGAGAGCGGCGGTGTGATCTCCATGTTGGAGGTGATCCAAAGCGACTTCGCACAGCTGCAGGCAGAGACGGAGGCCGCCGAGGAGTCTGGGCTCAAGGAGTACCAGGAATTCATGGAAGACTCCAAGGTTGACAAAGCCACCAAAGTTCGAACGTCGGAGCACAAGACCAGCAAGAAGCAGGCCAAGACGCAGGAGCTCACTGCAGTTCGGGCGGACTTGCAGGGCACGCAGAAGGAGCTGGACGCCGCAAAGGCCTACTTCGAGAAGCTGAGGCCCGACTGCCTTGACACCGGCGCCTCCTACGCGGAGCGCCAGGCACAGCGGAAACAGGAGGCGCGCACGTCGCCTGCATTCGCCTGCTCGCTTCGTCGCCTGCGTGTTTTTCCGCGAGATTTCCTGTTTTGTGTGGGTCCTTCGCCCGGTGCCGCGCAGGTGGCGGACCTCCAGGAGGCCCTCGAGATGCTCGAGAAAGTCTGAGAGCATTCTCCGTTCTTTTCAGTGCAGTGCTCGGTGAAAATCCAAAAGAAATCACTGCAGCATCACAGCGCGATGGAGACGTGCTGACAACAGCTTGCTGCCGGCTTGTGAGAAGCATGTCCGAGTTGGAAATGCAACCGTGACTGTCGTGGAGCGGCTGCAGCAACAGTGGGCTCATCCGTCTAGTCGGCAGCTCAGGTTCCCAGCGTGAATTGTTTTAAATTTAAAGCAATTCTTGTGGCGAGGCACTGCGGTCACATCTGTGACACGAACAATGCAAAATCGTTCAGATTCCTGTGCTTGGGAATTGCTCGCATGCTCACCACAAAATGAGACATGAAGTCACCGCCCGTGCCTTCTGCAGCATGTGTTTGGCTTTCGGCCGAATATGCCGCACGGCCGCGCGATCGCTGGCGATTTTGATCCTGATCAGCATGCAGGATGACTGTCTGACGGTGGGCAGACTGTGTACATCAGAGCAGCACGGTAGGCATCGGCTGCAGAACGGCAGCATTGTGCTGCTGATACGGGGAAGGTTGCCAGAATTGCAGCAGTGGCCGAACGTCAGGAGCTTCCGGGCACGACCTTCGCACAAGTTCCACGTTTGATCAGCCTCGTTCGGGCCGTGGTTTGCCTTGCTTTCGGTTTCGGGTAGCTGCATCCATTTCCACCAGAAGACCATCCGGGCCCAGGACAGCACTGGCACGCTGATGCGGGTGCGAAGACCCATCGGAGACCTGTATGCAGATGCCTTGCACCGGGTCAGACCCGATGTCCAGGCCTCGAGGGAGTCGCATGTTTCAGTGCGAAGCTGCAGAGCCACTCGCGGCAAATGGCAGGTTTCTGCTCGAGAGATGACTCGAGTCTTCCCTGCCGCATTCTCTCGCCAGTCAACACTGTCTCCCGGCTTCGGGGCCGGTGGTTGCGGCTGTCGCGACTGGTGGTACTCCGTCTGCAAGGAAGCTCTCGCGGATTTGGGTTCTGCGAGCCTTGAAAGGCGGGCTGTCGTGGAAGGCACCATGGGAGGCTGTCGGCTCAGCGGAGCATCCGAGCGGAGTGTCCGAGCACAGTGGGAGTGCGAAGCCATGAGCCGAGCTTGAGGGGCTGGCATCGCGGTCTCCGACCTCGGCGAATCCTTTGAAGCCGTTTTTGACGATCTTTACGGACATGTCTTCTGTGGACAGGACACGAACGGGGCACTGTGCAAATAGCCATGGTATGTTTCTTAGTTTTTTAAACGGCTGCCTGATCTCACTTGCCTGGCGAATTGTGGTTGCACCGGATCCTTCGAGCCGTCGCGCTCGAAGGCTTTTCTGTGTGGTGGTGCGGCAGAATGCAGCTTTTTGTTTTGAGGTGTGGCTTAGGCTCAGCCTCTTCTTGTGTACGCCTTGGACCGGCTCAGGAGGCATGGGAGCTCCTGCCAGGCACTGTCACATCGCTGGAGCACCGGACCTGCAAGAGACGCGTCCTCTTCGGAGACACGGCACTTTGTTTGCTTTCCCCTAGTGCCCAAGGAATCCCTTCGTCGATGGTGTGCTGCGAACGACTGCCGGCTTGGTGTGATGTCGAATATGGATGACAGGCACCAGCAAGTCATGATTGCCTCCGAGTGGAAGACCTCCTGCCCCTTGCAGGCTGGCCGTAGGCCAAGAGCTCGGTAAGTCAGTCAGCAAGGACCTCAATCATTTAAGGTGCAGGGAACAGGCACACACAACGTGAGTACACCACGGTCTGGGGACTGCGGAGCAGAACTCGTGGGGCACAGCTTGGGACTCCCATGCTCCAATCGGCTGGATCAAGCTTGTGCACTGTCCTCGTTCCGAACCGTGACTGTTCAGTAGCACAAGCCCCAACCGTATCCTATGCAAGCAGCTCGGATCGGCTCTAGGTAAACCGACGCAGGCTCTCCGTCATTCTTCAGAATCTGGGAATCTTGGACAAGTTTGACTTCGTGCTGACATCATACGAAGCCCGAGCAGTACTCCCGGCTGAATTTCGGATGTGGACTTGAGTGTACTTGATTGTGCGGTTCTCGCAGACGAGTCTGGCTGGCCTGCCAGGAAAAGCCATCGCCCATCATCTTCAGGAAGGTGGCAGTTTTTGCAAACGCGTACGGTAAGAATCAGCAAGGGCTTCGGTGGGAAAGCGAGTTTTGGAAAATGATGAAAGGTCGCGGGCGAGACCTGCAAATGCCAATAACTGCCACATGTGGTATGCGATGCAGCCGGGACTAGGAGCAAACTACGCAATGAGCTGCCTAACATGTTTCACCAGCCCTAGCTGAAGAGCTTTGTAGGATAGATTTTCACAGTCATACCACACGAAGGCATTCCATTTATGTGCTGATGCACAGTGGAACACCGAGTTGGCTTAGCGCTGGCACCTTCTGCGTGAATCTATGTGGTGTTTAGATCAGGTGCTCCACATTTTCATCATTTACTGCATGTTCAGCACGAACCCTTCAGGAGGATGGTGTGGTGTTGAGCCCTTGTGCGATCTGTGCATGTGGCCGATTGTGCTTGCACAGAGTATCCACAAAGCTCTGTGCGTGTCATCCTTGTAACGAAGGGCTAGGTAAAGCTGCTGTTGACTATGTTGATAATGCAGGAGGTATGGCACTTGTGCTCTTAGCCATGCCAACGAAGCTATAGAGCACAGGTGGAAGGGAATGTAGACGTACATTCCTGTACCTGCAGAGTTGCACCTGGATCCACTGACTGGATAGCTGGTGGACTCGATGTCTTGAGTGATTGCACATGTCGGTTGCAAGTGACATGTTGTCCGTTCTCAGATCAGCTTGAGATCCTTAGCCGAGAAAGATAACACAGAAGATTCAGCACATTAACGCAGCTCGGCATAAGTAAAGATCAGGAGAAGAGCCACTCCCGACTCACATCTAGACCAAGAGGTCTACTGCAAGTGTGTGTGTGTGTGTGTCTCCGTGTTTGACTCTCCCGTGCTCTATCGCTTTCCCTGGCTCTCGCTCGCTCTTTTCTTTCTGTTTCTCTTTCTCTGTCTCTCTCTCTCTCTCTCACTCTCTCTCTCTCTCGCTCTCGCTCCCTCTGTGTCAAAGCTTTGTTGCAGGCACTGGAAATTGCCGGTCTTGCGCCGTCGTCACATGCACTGCACTGTGGAGACAGCTACAAGGCAGTTCGAAGACACATGACTGTGCAGAGCTGAGTGCCTGACAACATACATGCTTCCCCCTGAAGCGCGACTTGATGGGAGCTACTTCTATGAAGTGGATGGCGGTCTTGGTGGATGAAGCTGTTACCAAGGCTCGAAGATGAAATGGACCTTGATGATCCGATTCTTGTTGTGAGTCCGTGTTTTTTTGCCTCAGGCAGAGTGGCTTGATGTGATCAAGGCACGGCTGATGGATGCTACCTCGCGCCGTCACAGCTGCGAATACGAAGCATGAATCATTGGCAGGATGTTTCGGGCGAGGGCGGCGTTGAAGTGCCTTCTCCTGGAGCATGGCGAGTTCCCCACATTGGCCATATCGAAGGCTGGTTTGCTTCTTTCGCAGGACATCCCCGAGTCACCATGTGTGAAGGCTTGTTATCTGGCTGAGCTGGCCAACGCCGGCTGACCCAGCGCAGGTAGCCTTGAACCGTAGTTAAAAGGCGCTGCTCCGCACGGTTGCACTTCGTTGTTCCGTGTCTCATTACTTGTCTCGGTGCATTTGCGGCCATTGAGTGGGAGTGTGAGTTGATACTTTCAGACTTCCTTTCGCCCACAATGCAGCGCCTTCTCCTTGTGGTGGCAGCATCTGCTGCGTTGGCGCCAGAGACTCAGAGCTGGAACAGCACTTGCCGATGCCGAAGATTTCGATACTGGCTTTCTGTTCGCAAGGTCAGATGTCACCCCCGTCCAGAAGGTAATCCAAATGCTGGAGGACATGAAGGACAAGGGGAAGAAGGAGATGGAAGCCGAACAGGTCCAGTTCGGAAAGTTTGACCAGTTCTGCGAGATGACGTTGGCGGACAAGGGCCGTTCCATCAGCGACGCGGCTGACAAAATCGAGACGCTGGAAGCTGACATTCAGCAGGCGATTTCTGAGACGGAGCGTTTGACGAACGAGATCGCTGCCCATGCAAGTGACATCGAGTCTACAACGACTGAGAAGACCGAGGCAACGGAGCTTCGCGAGAAGGAGCGGGGTGAGTTCCAAACCACACTGCAGGACTACACGGAGTCGATCGATGCTATCGGTCGTGCCTTGAAGGCTCTCAAGGAAGAGGACAAGAAGACTTCCTTTGTGCAACTGACTGCCGCCAAAAGCCTGAAGCTGATGCCAAGTGAGGCTGTGGACAGCATTGATGCGTATTTGAACGCGAACAAGCCCAAGCCCGTCGAGAAGCCGAGCCTCATCATGGAGGGATCCGACTCCGAGAAGCCCGAGCCGAAGACCTACGAGTTCCAGTCAGGTGCGGCAATCCAAATGCTGGAAACACTCGCGGACAAGTTCGTCGACGAGCGCAACAAGCTGGAGCAGGAGGAGCAGGCATCAAGGGCCGAGGGTGATACTGCTGCTGCAGGCTGCACATGTTACAACCTTTTGTTTCCATGTCTGCGCCTCACCTGAGAAGCGTGCACTGGGTGGATGTGTGGAGAGCGTCGGGAGGGGATCTTGTCCCGTGTTTTGAGGCCAAGCGGCACGCCTATGAGCTTCTGGCACAGCAGCTGACGGTTCAGATCAGTGAGTCGAAGAAGGAAAAGAGCAGCAAGGAGCAGTTCAAGGCCAAGAAGGTGCAGAGCAAGGCGTCCTCAGAGGGTGATCTGGCAGAGACCAAGGCCGAGAAGGAAGCCGACGAGAAGTTTGCCAAGGATCTGAAAGCGACCTGCGCAAAGAAGGCGGCGGCTTTTGCCGAGCGCCAGAAGACACGGCAGGAGGAGATTGAGGCCGTCGGCAAGGCACAGGAAATCATCTCCAGTGGCTCCGTGGCCGGCAAGGCAGAGAAGCATCTGCCCGGGCTTTTGCAGCATCCACGCGGCTCCGTGCTGGCCTTTCTCCGGTCTGAGAGTCACGGCCCTGGCGGAGATCGGAAGGACCAGGTGGCTCGATTTTTGCAGCAGCGGGCTTCTACCCTGAACAGCCGCATGCTCTCGGCCCTGGCAGTGCGTGTGGGCGCCGACCCGCTTGGCAAGGTGAAGAAGATGATCCAGCAACTCCTCACCAAGTTGAACGAGCAAGCCAAGGAAGAGGCAACCAAGAACACCTGGTGTGTCACAGAACTTGCGACCAACAAGGCCACTCGCGAGGAGAAGACGGACACTTCCGAGTCTTTGCAGTCAGAGATTGACACATTGAAGGCTTCCATTGCAAAGCTCACGGATGAAAGCAACACGCTCAGCAAAGACATTGCCGAGCTGGATGCGGCCATGACAAGTGCAACGGAGCTTCGTGAGAAGGAGGCGGCCAAGAACAAGATCGCTGTCGCAGATGCCAAGGAAGCACAGGCCGCTGTGGCCGAGGCTCTCACAGTTCTCAAGGAGTTCTACGCCAAGGCCACTGGTGCGACATCCTTTGTCCAATCCAGCTCAGCCACCCTTGTCACACATGGCAAGCCGGAGATCTTCGGCGACGAGGCCTACACAGGCATGGGCGGCGAAAGCGGCGGTGTGCTGGGCATGATGGAGGTGATCGAGAGTGATTTCGCGCGCCTCGAGGCAGAGACGACGGCGGCCGAGGAGGCAGGCAAGAAGGAGTACGAAGAGTTCATTGACGATTCCAAAGCTGACAAGGCCACCAAGGAGACGACACTGAAGCAGAAGACCACAAAAAAGAACACGGATGCACAGGAACTGAGCACCCGCGAGAGTGATCTGGAGGGAACCCAAAAGGAGCTGGAAGCCGCCAAGGCCTACCTGGAGAAGCTGCGACCCGACTGCATCGACACGGGAAAGTCCTACGCCGAGCGCAAGGCCCAGCGTGACCAGGAGCTCGCGGACCTCAAGGAGGCCGTCGAGATGCTCGAGAACCTGTGACTTGATCGCGACTGACGATCGATGCGAGGAGACAAGAAAAGGATAATGTGTGCGCTTGGGCCGCTAGGGCTAGAGCGGCTAGTGGTGGTTGCGCGAGCAGGCGCTAAAGTCTTCTTGGACGCTCTCTTCAGCGCGGCTTCGGCCCAGGGCGGGAGTGCCTTGGGGGGGTCCCGGGGCGCGCGGCGCGGGGCACGGGCAAGGCGCCGAGCCGAATCGTCGAATCGTGTTCTCTGCTTGAGAGCGCCGGCGACCGCCGGAGCTCAGAGCCGTTTTGCCAGGCGAAGGCGAGATGCAACAGTCGGGGTGCCTCGGTTGCATGCGCCACTCATGGCTCGCCTTGCAGCATGGACTGCGTATCAGGCACGTCCCTGGCTTGACGGACTGCCGGCATAGAATACTTGCCTGCTGTGCTGGTGCTTGTTTAGCTGTTTGTTGCAGGACCGGCGATACGAGGGTGTTATTGCAACATACCGGGCCGACAAAGGCTTCGGATTTATCAGGCGGGGCCTACGGCACACCATATCAGCATAAATCTGGTCGTACTGACAAGGATCAAATCGTCAGCAACTGGGGAATGGTCCTTGCACAGGTGCTCGGAGCTGCGGCAAAAGTTCCCAGAGAAGGACGGGTTTTGTAGAGGCCCATTCGTTTGGATTGGCCAGCATTTACGGCTGCCCGTGCGAGCCCATGTGTAATGGCACGAAGCGGAGGAAAGGTAGACGAATTCTAGATTTTGCAAGCCTTATTGTGGCTAACTGTGCCCAGGTACGTGATTGCGACCCTGAAGCACTAGACCCCGGTTGTGAATGCCCCTGGCCTGTTTGCTGCTTTGGAACTGGCCTGCAGCTGGAGGACGTGTTCCTGCACGGGAAGCAGCTGGGCGCCTTCAAGGAGGGCGACGCCGTCTCCTTCGCGGTGCCGCGAGCTTTCCTGCTTCGTGTTTCTCAGAGACAGTAGCTGAGTAGCTCTTAAGCTTCGGATCGAAGGGGGTGGCGCCCGAGAGAAGTTGATGAGACATGATCATTCTCCAGCAATGTCTGATTTTTGGAGTCTGTTTCTGCAGAGGCTACATGCCTGGCTCGGGTTGCAGTTTGCAGGATCACAGGTTCAGTAGTGCACAGCAACACCGATCTGAAGCCTGGGACGGGCAGCCTGTGGCAGATATTTCTCAACAGAGACGGCAAGCCGCAGGCCACGGAGTTCTAACCTCAGCGTCTTTCGCTTTTTGGGCACATGCTGGTCTCTGGAAGTAGAGCTTGTTTGTTGCACTCGAAGAGTAGTTCGATGTGATGTCTTGCCTGGCTGAGTTTGACCTACTTAAACGGCGACGGCATGCAGCAGCAGCAGCAACAGCAGCAGCAGCATCAGCAAGGCATGCTGCAGGGAATGCAGCATCAGGGCATGCAGATGCATCAGGGAATGCACCCTGGCATGCCTTGCATGGGCCGCGGGCTCAGTGTCAGTTGCTCCGTCACGTGTTTGTCGTCGTGTGGACAGTTGCAGGCCATCCGGCTCAAGCGCGGGCCTCGTGGTTTGAAGTTTGAAGAGGAAGTAACAAACATAGCGAATGATGCTTGCATGAGCCAAGAATACCAAGGCAGGTAGCATGATGGCTCAGATGCCGCCGCCGCCTCATCAGGCAAGGCCAGCTGATGCAAGTTTGATTGCAGACCGAGATACAGGGCAGTGGAGATGACAGAAACAGCTGTAGACACATCAGATCTTGCTTTCGTGCAGTCCCGTTACAGGACAAGGTCCAGTCGTCTAGCAAGTGCACGAAGAGTAACGTGTCAATCGAGTCTGGAAGTGGAGCCTCCATCTTGCAGCCTGAGAGAGCCGGCCGGGAGCTCCCGGGTCGCAAGGCAATGCCTGACGAGGACGTGCAGGAGGTGGAGGCCACATGGGTCGCGGATCTACACATAATACAGCAACGCAGTGTACATTGCAGAGACATCGACCCCCCAAGGAAGTGATGTACGTACATAACTGCACACATACATGCATACAAAAATACATGCATGCATGCGTGCATGCATGTATGTATGCATACTTACATCCAAACATAGACTGCATGCATACATCTTTTGTAGTAGTGTTTAGGGTGCAGTCGGATGCACGCCTTTGAAATGAATTCAACCTGGATCTAATTCAGGGGCAGAGGCTGCCTTGTGTCCTGTTTGCGCTGACAACGCCGTGCAGCAATCAGGAACACCTCGAAATAACCGTAACCGAGCCAGGCCCCCGGCACCATGTTATCAAGCGAAAGAGAAGTCAGCCCCGAGACGAATGAATCACCACGAACGTCTAAGAGAGCTGACCTCGAAAGCTAAGAGGTCTCGAAGGCACCATGATCTACCACCAGTGCCTAAAGGACATCCGACAAAAGAACGTCAGCGAATTTGCAAAAGGCTGCATGACCGAGCTGGGGAAGCTGAAACATCGTGGCGTGGCCATCCCCTCCAACTGCCCGAGAAGATGAAGCATTGCTGATAGGGCGCAACGCTCGTCGTGTCCTGCATTTGCCGAGAAACGCATGCCAGCGTGGA
Source organism: Symbiodinium sp. CCMP2592 (assembly GCA_905221615.1). Taxonomy (NCBI): domain Eukaryota; class Dinophyceae; order Suessiales; family Symbiodiniaceae; genus Symbiodinium; species Symbiodinium sp. CCMP2592. The sequence continues at coordinate 380,980 of CAJNDT010004580.1, forward strand.
GGTGTAACGAACCCCGAATTTGAAATGTTTTGGGTGCATATCTGAGTCTCACAACAACAGCAAACTCACGGGGTATTTGCAGCGGTTTTCGAAGGGTTGTTTAAATTTCAATAAAAAGGTAGTGTAGACTATGCGGGGTGGGTGAGGGGGTGACCGTCTATATGTACATGCGTGTGTGTGTATATATATATATATATAGCCAGCATATATATATATATAGCCAGCATATATATATATATATACATACACATATTTATATGTGTATACATACATGTGTATATATATATATATATATATATATATATATATGGTCACCCCCCCCCCCAAGATCTACATCCGCCTCTTCCACACAATTCCACAGGTTGCTTCTCTACATTGGTCGACTACTCATATATGCCGAAAACACCGTAAATTCCGATACAATTGTGCTTTACTCCATGTGCATGCAAACAGTACTGCTACAAGTCGCGGGTTTGACATGTGTAAAAGTCTGGCGCCGAATCTCGGCAGCAGATTTATGGTAGTTTACATGTTGGAGAAGCTGAAATGCTGGAGGGCGTGCTTTTTTTGTTCAGGTAGTACTAAAAAACATCGTGTTTTTTGCGTTTTATGGTGTGTTATTTAACGACATTCCTCTAATAATAAAAATACTATTGTCTTTCTTACGAGAACGTCTGTGTGCGTGGGCCATCTCTTTCCCGCTGCTCGTGAGCGTCCGATTCTGATGCGGCCTAATAGCTCTAGCATTTGATTTATGAGTTACGAAACACAAAGAGCTCCTTTCATGTCTTGTCCGTTATATACGGAGGAAGTCGAATATACGGGCGCATTTATTTTTGAAGCAATACTCCAATAGTTGTTCTTTGCCTCATAAAAAATGGGAAAGCTCCCCTGGAGTTGGAAAGTTCATGTGCATATGCGGGCGCACAAGAAGGCTCGTCTGCAGCAAGAAGTAAGAGAGCTCTTGCAACCTTCCAAACATGGAGCAGGACTAATTACGACTGGCTGCATTGATACGTATCAATCACAAGGCAGGGGCTCCTTAACCTTGTAAAACAAAGTAAAATGGCACTTCATGGAAGAAAACTCCTCTTTATGTTGTGAGCCGATATTAACGACAGCCATGTGCATAGCAATCGTTATCTATTTTTGAGGGTACTCATTTGGGCCATGAGTTTTCATTCGGTTAACTCTTATTAATGATGCTGTCCTATACCCCGGAGAAGATGCCGATCGCTATGTCCATGGCTGTTTCTCTAATTGCTGTCATAGAACGTAGCGGAAAAAGTAGCTCTCTTCAATCTTCAAGCGACACTCCCCAGATGTGATCAAGAAACAAAGGGAAGCTTGCTTACTGGTATCTTTTATTAAACGGGCAAGAGGCATAAGACTTGTATCGGTTTCTACACCTCCCTCACATCCTGACAAAGCGATACCGGTCCTTCTGTATGTGACTGTGGTTTAAACGCTGTCATAGTTCGTATCACAACATGAAAAAGAGCTCTCTTCAGTCTTCAAAGACTACAGGTGACATCGTAGAATTCTCTTCTGGGTTAGCAGGAATCTTCATGTCTCTTGCTTGATAGGTATGAGGATGTCTCATAGGAAACCGAATAGGAAGTCTCCATTGTTTCTGATGATAGCAAGATGCAAACAGTTTCCCACAGTCTGGATCTGTAGGCGGTGCAGCTTGCCGAAGAATGGCCAAAACCATTTTCGAGAAAGCTCAAGTGCTGGAGCCAGTGCTGCTGGTGCCATAGATCTACCAACCAACGAAAACATATATGAAATAAACTATGCAACGACTAGGCCTTTTTCATAGTTACCTAACAAGAGCAATGAAAACCGTTGTTGTTCCAGAAGACACATAAATCATTACTTCCAGTCCTTGACAACGGTTGAAAGCACACAATTATCTTGTGATGCAATATATCCTGTCCTGGACATCAGAAAACACTGTGATGCTCAAAAAACTTCCAAAATTTCCAGCCCTGAAACTCACGAAACACTGTACTGCTCAAAAAAATCCCAAAATTCTGGCATCTATGGCTAGGCCGGGGGCAGATTCCTTAAAAGTTTGGAATTTTTTGAGCATAGCAGTGTTTCGTGCGTTTCAAGGGTTGGAAAAGTTGATTGTTTTGAGCATTACATGTTTTGTGCGGTTGAGCCGCACCTCGTCCGGGTGGATTTCCATGGCTTCGTGTGCGGCAAGATTTCAATAGGCTTGGAGTCACACTTGATTGTGCACAGGTGCGCACTTATCACATATCGCATGTCTCTCTTCACTAGACCCTCTCATAAACACTCACTGGCTCAAGATTTCGGCTGTGGGAGAACGAGACGGACCAGGCGGTTTGGGTTTTAGGACCAGCATCACCAAGTTTGGGGGCGGACAAGACACGCGCATCATGAGCATCAGCGGTGCTGCTTGGCAGTGCAATAACTGGAGCCGCTACCCATGACCTCGTTGTTGAGTGGTGCATTAAGCAAATTCATTTCTTTTTGACCATGATCAATCTCAAAGACCATTTCTAACCAGGCGGTTTTGGTTTTAGGACCAGCCCCGAAGCCGACTGATGCTCATGAGGCCACGGCTGATGCTCATGTTTCTACACGTCCTCGAGTTTCCAGATTCCAGATTTGCAGGATAAGTTCCAGATTCCAGATTTCCAGATTTGCAGGCTCTACGTTTTCAGATTCCAGATTCCAGATTTCCAGATTTGCAGGCTCTAAGTTTCCAGATTCCAGATTTTCAGATTTGCAGGCTCTAGGTTTTAGATTCCAGATTCCAGATTTCCAGATTTGCAGGCTCTAAGTTTCCAGATTCCAGATTTCCAGATTTGCAGGCTCTAGGTTTGCAGATTCCAGATTCCAGATTTCCAGATTTGCAGGCTCTAAGTTTCCAGATTCCAGATTTGCAGGCTCTAGGTTTCCAGATTGCAGATTTCCAGATTTGCAGGTGTAAGTTTCCAGATTCCGGATTCCAGATTTCCAGATTTGCAGGCTCTAAGTTTCCAGATTTCAGATTCCAGATTTCTGGAAATCTGGAAACCTTAGGGTGAGCAAATCTGGAAATCTGGAATCTGGAATCTCTGGAAACATAGTGCCTGCAAATCTGGAAATCTGGAATCTGGAAACCTAGAGCCTGCAAATCTGGAAATCTGGAATCTGGAAACTTAGAGCCTGCAAATCTGGAAATCTGGAATCTGGAATCTGGAAACTTAGAGCCTGCAAATCTGGAAATCTGGAAACCTACGTACTGCAGAAAGCCGGAAATCAGGAAATCCAGACTCCGAAAACCTGCAGACGCAGATCTTGGGGGGGGGGGGCGAGCATATATATATTTATATATATATAGATATCTACCTGCAACCCTCCCTGACAGACCACCTCCTTGAACGTATCGCTCCCACCGCGATTCAGTCCTCGACCTGACCGTGTCGTTATGTCTTGCCAGAGTTGAGGTCCTTGGTGCAGGCTACACTGTCGCACCTTTCGCCTGCGCCTCTTAACACCATGCACATTCGATGTTTGCACTCCTGACGTTCGGTCCAGGGTGTTGAGAACCATGGCTGGGCCTGTAGGGTCCTTCTCTGAATGTTGTTTCTTGCATCTGTATGTCGTGTGTAATTACTTCGCTTGCCTCTCACTAGTACGTAATCGCTCCGAATTTTCTGATCATCTACGCTGATTCTGCGCTTCCTTGTTAGATTTGCCGCGACTGGGCAGGTTCCTAAAGAGTTCGTCGCGAAGCTGACGAGCGAGGGAGGCTCGACCACTCGACCGTGAAGCCACGTTGGTTTGCGAGCTACAGCATGTCCCGCGCCGCCCTCGCAGGAAGACTTCACGAGCTGAAACACATGGCTGGTTCGGATATCACCATCACCTTTCAGGTGCGGCCAGTTGGCCACCCTACCGTACCATCAGAGTTTCTTCACTGCACTACCGTTTTGACCAGACTCGACCTGAGCTGGTCAACAAAGCGGTGGCCATCATCCGGGGTCCAAAGGTGCGGTCCCGTTACTCGCCTCTCTTTCCGGAGCATCTTGAAGTATCGGCTCTCCTCTGTCAGGTTAGCGCAAGCCTTGGGGCCATTCTTCTGATGCAGGAACTCAGCGAGCTGATTCAAATACCAGTTTGCCGCTTGACGTGAAACCTCCGCAATGAGATGCCTTGCTTGTCAGACGCATACGGGTTGAGAAGCTAAGGACTCGAGCTTGCTGCTCCCTGCATGCAGAACTAGGAACGCGTCCAAGTAGTTGTCTTAACGTCTCATGGACTTGTAAGACAGTCGCACGGCAACATAGGGCATGGTGTGTCTTTTTCCATCCCAGATGTTTGCTTCACGTTTGTAGTGTCTGCCCATTTTGATCTGGGGCATTTAGCCAAGAAATTGCGATAATGTCACCTCGTTCGCCCGCTGGTCGTAGTGGATGTCTCGGCATTGGGAGCTGGAGAAAGTCCTGCTGATACCTGAACATCACTGCTACATGATATCCATGACCAGTAACATCTGATGTGAGCAACACCAAAGGGGGGGCCGTCAGCCCAACCCGCGCATGAAAGCTTGCCGACCCGTCCGTTGCGGTTAGCATTGCTGACGGAAGCCGGAGGATAAGATCCCGTCAAAAAAGTTTGCGCCTTCGTTGATTTTGCACGCCCCCAGGAAGGGAGCACATACGAATCACCAGGTCCGTGGCTCTTCCTCAGCGCGAACCAGAATGCAATAGCCTCGTCGAAGGCACGAATCATCGAACAAATACTGGGTGCACAGCAAGCATGTTTCAGCCAGACCTTGAACAAACTTTCATGTACACAGTTCATCATCGAGTGAGTCAGTTGTTCAACTCAGAGCGATAGACAGCAATGGGCGATGGCAGAGGCCGGCCGTAGACAGGGAGCCGCAGGTACGTGCTGAAATTGTTGTACGCTGTTGATTCTCCATGCGCGGAACCTGAAGCAGTCTTCATGCCTTGAGCCCTGGACAAGACGAATCGCTAGAATGGATGAGGTCTCCTTTGAAGCTGCACGAGCCGCAAGTGTTGGCGGGCAGCCTCCCCAGCCGAGAGAAGTTCCCGGAAAATTGCCTTTGGTATTGCTGCGGCAAGAGCTTGCAGAAGCCACGTGTTCATGTCTCCAGGAAAAAGTTTTAGACAGTTTTGCCTCAGAAGGCCCTGCCCAGCGCAGCCGCCATGGAAGTGCTTGCGAGAGCTGCAAGAATACTAGGGGCACAGGCGTTGCATCCCAGGACCCCGCGTTGCCACATGTTCTCCTCGCCAAGACTGCTTAAAACAAAGCTTGCCAACGTGCAAACTTGGCATTCTAGTTAACAGATATCTTTCCCGAACATCTTCACCGCGCTAGTTTCGATCTGTTGGGGGGTGCGTATCAGCTGCAGAGCCCATCCACTTAAGTGTAGTGCACTTGCGACTGTTGGTTAGCCTCAACCAACACCATCCCATCTCTCATGTTGGTACAGGGCCATGGAGCTTCGGCATCCGGAAGTCACTTTCGAGGTTGTCAGTCGCAGCTTGTGAATGTTTTCCAGGCTAGCTGCTAGCTGCTACTCAAACTTCGTTGCTCTGGATGACGAGCAGTCTGCAGAGCCCATACAATGTAGCTCTCACTTGGTTGTTGCCTGCCCATAAAGCTAAACATGCGGGACATTGATCGAGCATGATCAGGACCAACAGTGTCCGGCGTTTCTCCGAGTCAGCCAAGTACGTGAGCCCGATCTCCAGAGTAAAATGGAATCGGCAACTTGCATGAACCGTGATGCCATGATGATGGAATCCTGCTTCTCTTGTTGCTGTCTGGCGGAGCCGTAGTAACCACGGCGTAGTTGCAGCGCTCAGGTTGAAAATGAGGATGCAATCACGGAATGGAGAGGCAGGAGAAGAGGATGTGTTGTTCAACCCACGTTCCACATCAGCGCAAGTTGGCCAGGTTGCAGAGGAGGAGCCTGCGGAGCAATGCTCCTGCCCTGAGCAGCAGGCCGTGCTGGAAGAAATTAGAACTTGCAGGAACCTCGGCGCAGACTTTGACCGGCTTGCCCCAAAATGCAGTCAAGGCAAGGCCTGAGGCAGTGTCACCAGACGCATGCTCAAGAGCCAAGAGTACTCCACTCGCCGCACTGTCAACCCGGACGAACTATCTGATAAGTCTCAGGGAGTGGGACGTTGCAGCGGCTGCCTTTCGGCAGCTGTCTGCCCCGGAGCTCCCCGCGACTCGTCCCGACGGACTTCTTTGATTCTGGTGAGAGCACGTATGAAAGTTGAACATCGTGTCTCCTCTCGAAGCTTCAGGTTTGCAATGCAATGCTGAGACGGGCACAGCGGGCTGGACGACTGGAAGCGGCCTTTGATGTTTACGCAGACATGCGACGTCGCGGAGCACTGTCAGAAACTTGTGCAGAAGTTCAGTTCTGGTGTGAAGATGTGTGAAGACATGTCGAACCATCCAAAAGTCGTGAAGTACAGCGGGAGCGCTGTATAAGACAATACTTTCTGGGACGAGGGTGGTCTGGTTTTCTTATTTTGATAGCGGCTGGTTTTTCATGGGAATATTTAATCTGGGATGGGTCAGGGTAGTCTGGTTTTCTTAAGGCCGTTTTCTTATATAGCTGTGTCCAGGACCCAAGACCCCCAGATGAACAAGCGAAGACTTGCCCCAAACATCAAACCCAACAGGCCCAAGATCTCGAAATGAAGGCATAAATCTTCAAACACAGTCATAGTGCAGCACCGTATCCCGTTCTACAGTCGTTCAAACAGTTTTCCTCCAAACGAGTCTGTATCAGGCTCAATGGAGGCCCCAGGATCAGCCATCGTTCCAGAACCCCCCTAAATAAGAAAACGAAACTCTGGCATTTTCTTACTCTTCTTCGTTCCAGAACCCACCTAAATAAGAAAACGAGACTCTGGCATTTTCTTATTCTCCTTCGTTCCAGAACCCACCTGAATAAGAAAACGAGACTCTGGCATTTTCTTATTCTCCTTCGTTCCAGAACCCACCTAAATAAGAAAACGAGACTCTGGCATTTTCTTATTCTCCTTCGTTCCAGAACCCACCTAAATAAGAAAACGAGACTCTGGCATTTTCTTATCCTCCTTCGTTCCAGAACCCACCTAAATAAGAAAACGGGACTCTGGCATTTTCTTATTCTCCTTCGTTCCAGAACCCACCTAAATAAGAAAACGAGAGTCTGGCATTTTCTTATTCTCCTTCGTTCCAGAACCCACCTGAATAAGAAAACGAGACTCTGGCATTTTCTTATTCCCCTTCGTTCCAGAACCCACCTAAATAAGAAAACGAGACTCTGGCATTTTCTTATTCTCCTTCGTTCCAAAACCCACCTACTCGTAAATAAGAAAACGAGACTCTGGCATTTTCTTATTCTCCTTCGTTCCAGAACCCACCTAAATAAGAAAACGAGACTCTGGCATTTTCTTATTCTCCTTCGTTCCAGAACCCACCTGCATAAGAAAACGAGACTCTGGCATTTTCTTATTCTCCTTCGATCCAGAACCCACCTAAATAAGAAAACGAGAGTCTGGCATTTTCTTATTCTCCTTCGTTCCAGAACCCACCCCAATAAGAAAACGAGACTCTGGCATTTTCTTATCTTCCTTCGTTCCAGAACCCACCTAAATAAGAAAACGAGACTCTGGCATTTTCTTATTCTCCTTCGTTCCAGAACCCACCTAAATAAGAAAACTAGAAGACAATTGGCCCGAAAGCATCATCAGCGAAGAGTGTTGCGCTACGTCATAGAATCGAGTGTATAGGGTCATAGAGTCACCGAGTCAAAAGCACGGAGTCACAGAGTCGGAGTGTCACATACAGTCAAGAGTCGTACAAGTCATAGTTCATAGAGTCATGGAGAAATAGAGTCGAGTACATGTCAAGCACAAGTCATAGTTCAAAGAGTCATAGAGTCATATAGAGTCATAGAGTCACAGTGAGACAGAATCATAGAGTCATAGTGTTATAGAGTCATAGCGTCAGAGTGAGAAAGAGTCATATAGTCATGGAGTCATCTATGTACCACGCACTTGACTTGATGTAGTTCACTCTATGAACACTAATGTTCAGGTTTAGCGGGTTTAGGGTATAGTCCAACATGACGCAGAAGTCTTCCTTTCCTAGCTCCGGAACCTCACTATATAGACATCCCTGTTACTGTGGTTTCAACGTGACTCTATGACTCTATGCATGGTCACTTTATGTCGCAGCAGTAGTAGTAGTAGTTGTAGTTGTAGTTGTTGTTGTGGTACTAGTAGTAGTAGTAGTAGTAGTAGCAGTAGTAGCAGTAGCAGTAGTAGTGGTAGTAGTAGTGGTAGTAGTAGTAGTAGTAGTAGTAGTACTAGTAGTAATAGCAGTAGTAGTAGTAGTAGTAGTAGTAGTAGTAGTAGTAGTAGTAGTAGTAGTAGTAGTAGTAGTAGTAGTATTCTTTTGTAGTAGTGGTAGTAGTAGCAGTAGTAGTAGTAATAATAGTTGTAGTAGTGGTAGTGGTAGTAGTAGTACTAGTACTAGTTCGAACACTCGACAACGCCAATTTCTGTGAAGGGTTGCAAGGTTCACCTCAATGCACATCAAAAGTAATAACTTTACCTCGCGTTCGAACACTCGACAACGCCAATCTGTGTGAAGGGTTGCAAAATTCATTTCAATGCACATCAAAAATTGCAACTTTACTTCGCGTTCGAACACTCGACCACGCCAATCCCTGTGAAGGGTTGCAAAATTCATTTCAATGCACGTCAAAAATTGCAACTTTGCCTCGCGTTCGAACACTCGACCACGCCAATCCCTGTGAAGGGTTGCAAAATTCATTTCAATGCACATAAAAAATTGCAACTTTACCTCGCGTTCGAACACTCGACCAAGCCAATCCATGTGAAGGGTTGCAAAATTCATTTCAATGCACATCAAAAAATGCAACTTTACCTAGCGTTCGTGCATTCGACCATGCCAATCCCTGTGAAAGGTTGCAAAATGCCAATCCCTGTGAAGGGTTGCAAAATGCAGTTGAGCTGCGCCCAAACCCTGTGAAGGGTTGCGCGGCGTGCGCAAAATGTGTAACTTTACCTCGCGTTTGAACGCCCGAGGAGGCGAATCCATGTGAAGGGTTGCGCGGGCACCGCAACATGTGTAACTTTACCTCGCGTTTGAACGCCCGAGGAGGCGAATCCCTGTGAAGGGTTCACCCGCGCGCCTAAAATGTGTAACTTTACCTCGCGTTTGAACGCCCGAGAGTTCCAATCCCTGTGAAGGGTTGCGCGGTGCGCCTAAAATGTGTCACTTTACCTAGCGTTTGAACGCCCGAGGCAGCGAATCCCTGGGAAGGGTTGCGCCGGGCGCCTAAAATGTGTAACTTTACCTAGCGTTTGAACGCCCGAGGCAGCGAATCCCTGGGAAGGGTTGCGCGGGGCGCCTAAAATGTGTAACTTTACCTAGCGTTTGGGCGCTCGAGGAGGCGAATCCCTGGGAAGGGTTGCGCCGGGCCCCTAAAATGTGTAACTTTACCTAGCGTTTGGGCGCTCGAGGAGGCGAATCCTTGGGAAGGGTTGCATTCCCGATGGACGACGACGGTGCCACCCCTGGCTTTAGAAGAGAGATTAGATACCGAGATGTAGAGAGTAAGTCAGAGAGTAAGTCACAGAGTAAGTCATAAGTCAGAGAGTAAGTCAGAGAGTAAGTCACAGAGTAAGTCACAGAGTAAGTCAGAGAGTAAGTCAGAGAGTAAGTCAGAGAGAAAGTCACAGAGTAAGTCATAAGTCAGAGAGTAAGTCAGAGAGTAAGTCACAGAGTAAGTCACAGAGTAAGTCAAGAGTAAGTCACAGAGTAAGTCACAGAGTAAGTCACAGAGTAAGTCACAAAGTCATAGAGTAGTCAAGTGAGTAAGTCACAGAGTCCTCAAGTTCATAGAGTCATAGAGTAGTAAAGAGTAGTCAAGTTCGGTCTTAGAGCCATAGAGTCATAGGGTCATAGAGTCGTAGACTCAAGTGTCAAGTCATAAGGTCATGTGCTCGATTCTATGTTTGTCATCTATGTATCAAGTGTCAAGTCATAAGGTCATGTGCTCGATTCTATGTTTGTCATCTATGTACTTGTCTACCCGGCTCCGCACGGAAGAACCCTTCGCGACGCTTTCGGGAACGAGAGTCTGGCATTTTCTTATTCTCCTTCGTTCCAGAACCCACCTAAATAAGAAAACGAGACTCTGGCATTTTCTTATTCTCCTTCGTTCCAGAACCCACCTGAATAAGAAAACGAGACTCTGGCATTTTCTTATTCTCCTTCGTTCCAGAACCCACCTAAATAAGAGAACGAGATTCTGAAATGTTCTTATTCTCCTTTGTCCCAGAACCCAGCTAAAGACCACGAGTATGACATAAGGAACTAAGAAAATGAGACCCGCGGACGAGGGTACCATGGTTTTCTTATTTTAACAGTGCTTGGTATTTTATGTAGAACCCTATCAATCGCAAAATCCAGAGTCTCATTTTCTTAATCCAATGTTTTCTTAAGTAGTGCCGTCGCTGTAGGCGATCCAAGAGCTCGCCAGGCCACACCAGCATACCAGCCAGGGGCACACCAACAAGCACGGCATGGAATCAAGCAACTTAGCGAGCAAGGAAGGAAGCATGCAACCGAGCCAGCAAGCCAGCAGCGAGCGAGTGAACACATGCACAAGCCATCACAAGCCCAAACACAAACACACGCACACGCACACACCGACACACACTTGCACATGCATAACTCCATCCTGGCAGCTGCTCAGAAAACTCTCAGCACTCTCGGTATGTACCGTGCAGGTACAGTACACGCTGGTGGCCAAGCAGTGCTTCCCCCATCATACTACGGCTTCGTTGCGTCAGGTAGGTATGATTCGCCTGACAATCCTGCAGACTACTGCTGGGCTCACGAATCCTTTGCCGACAGCAGTGTCTCACGCACACTCGCGCACACACACACACAGAGACACACAAACACAAAAACAAACACAAACACAAACACAAACACACACACACACACAAACACAGACACAAACACAAACACACACACACACAACACAGACACACACACACACACAACACAGACACACACACACACACACACAAACAACACACACAATACGGACACACAACACGCACACGCACACGCAACACACACACACACACACACAACACACACACACACACAACACACAGACACACAGACACACAGACACACAGACACACAGACACACACACACACAACACACAGACACACAGACACACAGACACACAGACACACAGACACACAGACACACAGAAACACAGACACACAGACACACAGACACACAGACACACAGACACACAGACACACAGACACACAGACACACAGACACACAGACACACAGACACACAGACACACAGACACACAGACACACAGACACACAGACACACAGACACAGACACACAGACACACAGACACACAGACACACAGACACACAGACACACAGACACACAGACACACAGACACACAGACACACAGACACACAGACACACAGACACACAGACACACAGACACACAGACACACAGACACACAGACACACAGACGCACAGACGCACAGACCCACAGACACACCAGACACACAGACACACAGACACACAGACACACAGACACACAGACACACAGACACACAGACACACAGACACACAGACACACAGACACACCGACACACGGACACACAGACACACAGACACACAGACACACAGACACACAGACACACAGACACACAGACACAAAGACACACAGACACACAGACACACAGACACACAGACACACAGACACACAGACACACAGACACACAGACACACAGACACACAGACCCGACGCGCGACCGACACAGACAGACACAGACAGGACA
>CAJNDT010004580.1:392997-617227 GCA_905221615.1 Symbiodinium sp. CCMP2592
CACACCCACACCCACACCCACACCCACACCCACACCCAAAACCCCACACCCACACACCCACACACACCCACACACCCACACACCCACACACACCCACACCCACACACACCCCCACACCCACACACACCCCCACACCCACACACACCCCCACACCCACACACACCCCGACACCCACACACACACCGACACCCACACACACACCGACACACACCCACACACCCCACACACCCACACACCCACACACCCACACACCCACACACCCACACACCCACACACCCACACACCCACACACCCACACACCCACACCCACACCCCCACACCCACACACCCACACACCCACACACCCACACCCCCACACCCCCACACCCCCACACCCCCACACCCCCACACCCCCACACCCCCACACACCCACACACCCACACACCCACACACCCACACCCACACACCCCCACACCCCCACACCCCCACACCCCCACACCCCCACACCCCCACACCCCCACACCCCCACACACCCACACACCCACACACCCACACACCCACACACCCACCCCGCCCCCACGCAACCACGCACCCACGCACCCCCGCCCCCCCGCACCCCCGCACCCCGCACCCCCGCACCCCCCGCACCCACACCGCACCCCCGCACCCGCCCCCCACCCCGCACCCACACGCCCACCCACAGCACCGCACCACGCACCACCGCAACCCGCACCACGCACCCCCGCCACCCCCGCACCCACGCACCCACGCACCCACGCACCCACGCACCCACGCACCCACGCACCCACGCACCCACGCACCCACGCACCCACGCACCCACGCACCCACGCACCCACGCACCCGCGCACCCACGCACCCACGCACCCACGCACCCACGCACGCACGAACGAAAGAACACGATTGACCGTTCTCGACTGTGATTGGCACGCGTATCAACCGAGGCGCGCACGTACTCTCCACTTATCCGACTTGCCGGCAGAGCTCACCCTGTCCTGGCGCATGCCTTGCAACACGAGCGGATTCGGCAGATGTTCCGGTTGGGAGATTCTGGTTCGGGGTCTATCGGGCATGCTGGCTTCCGTCGACGAAGTGTCTCGGACATGCTGCAGGCTCGGCGAAATGCGTGCGGCAGCAGTGGAACCCAACGGTCACAGCTACCTGGCTGTCTTTGACGTGTACAAGGCCGCACGCGATGTGGAGGGCGCGAGGCGCGCATGGCAGGACATGCGCGCAGCTGGGGTGCAACCTGTTTACCCTGCAGTCTCTACTGTCATGTCCACAGTGGCAAAAACTGGCGACATTTCAGCTACGGAGGCCGGGGCGAAAAAGCTGTGGTATGCGGTATGCTCTGCTTCAACAGGGTCCAAAAGAGTCAAGGTTCTGAACTGCGAAGGACAGCCCAGCTGGTTTTAATTTCGTTGTGACCGTAGTTTTGTGGGCAAGGGTTCAAGCATCTTCTACCCACTTCTAGCCTGCACATTGGTTGCATGACGGGATGCATGCAAGCCTGCAGTTCTTGTGTGTGCACATGATGAAAGAGTGACGACCCGGCGGGCGGCGTGTCACCACTGTAACTTGTTCCTTTGGGATAGAAGCAGGTGGTCAAGTGAAGCAAGAGACCAGGCAGCCACAGTGTGAATGCAAGAGCTCATGAAATGGGGCTGCTTTTCGCAATGCACAGAGTTCGCATGCATGATGTGCAGGCACTCCTTCAAGAAGCTAGAGACCTCGGTCTGAACGCGACCACTGTCAGCTACAACTGTATTCTGGATGCTTGTCACATTGCAGGCGGCTGGGCAGTGCTGTCTTCCCCGTCACTTCTTGACCTTACAAAGCCACCAACAGCAAGCTGTAGGAGAAAGTAGATTTTCGCAGTCATCCCTGCGGCAGGTCGAAACAAGGGATAAAAAGGGCTTCAGGCTGAGGGTTAGTTCTACCAATGGAGTCTGGAAGCGCATCCTTTGATCCACTTGCGAGGGTTCATGCTCGATGTGAGGTGATGCAGATGCAGCATTTCGCAACTCAGCCTGAAGTTGAGCAGCCTGTGCTCTGAGAATGTAGGGTGACTCGAACATAGCATTTTCTTGACAGCTTGCGAGATGTTGCCTTGCTCTCCAGGCATTCTGTCAGAGATGAGAGCAGCCGGCCTCGTCCCGGATGTCATTTCCTACAACTGCGCGCTGGGATCTCTGGCCACTGCCGGGCGGCCCGCTGCCGACCGGGTGAGGGGCCCAGACAACTGCAGTCGGTACGGAAAGGCTTTCGTGAGACTGAGATCTTGAGATTTCGAGGCCCGGCTGCTTGAGGAGATGAGACGAGATGGTGTCAGCCAGAACTCTTTGTTCCTGGAGCGCCACGTCTGCTACGCTCTGGGCATGCAGCTCGATCAGAGCAAGGTCTCCGGCGCCGAAGAGCTGCGGGCACAGTTTCAGGAGCTTCCTGCAGAGGCCGGAGCTTCCAACGGCCCTGGGCCCTCTGCTGTATAGGAGTTGTTTTCACACGCCCGCCGCCCTTTGGAGGCACGTCGAGAAGCCCTAGAGGCAATTCGTGACAGCACCGAATCGACGAAACTCGTTCGTGCCCTGCGTTTGGACAGCAACCAGCTATATGAGACTTGAAAGCTTGCTGTGTCGCACCATGTTGCACCGAAAGATACCGCGATCCTCAACTTTGACCCATCCTAGGCGCAGCATTCTCGAGTCTCTCGAGGAATCTAAGCACGAAGCCGTGCCATCAAATCAGCAGACTCAGAAGACAGAGAGCGGCGATTGGGTGAAAGTGCTGGCAAAGGATGAGGCCACGTGCTCAGTATGCCGCATGCAGACAGCTCGGACGTACACTCCGCCGACGCTTTTCTTCAGATTCACAGGCTGGCTCTCAGATCGAGAAACCCAGCTCAATTCAGCTCTCGACCATCTCGACCTTCGAAAGCGGACTGCAGCTGTGTGCATTGTGGCAAGGTATTTCTGGGACCGTCTTTCCGGCAAGACGCAGTGGCAACATCCAGGTTGCGAATTGGCCCTGACCATGACGTCTGCTTAGGCTCCAACTGAATGCCTGGAGCAAGAAACAGCTTGCCGCAAAAGTGTTCATGCTCCTTCGTGGATCTCGCATACGAAATGTGCTGAGTTCGAAGCTGAACCGTCCCATCCCTTCTGCGAGGTGCGAACTCCCACAGGCGGAAAGCTTGACAGCTCTGCCTCTTTGTCTCACACTGTGTGTGGGGTCTGGGAGCAGATTCGCTCGGAGGCTTTCGCAAGGCTCAAGGCTGCGCAGATCGAAGAGCTCGCAGCCGCCGTCGGTGTCGGCCAGCGCCCAGAGGCAGGGAATCACCTTGACGCGATGTGCAACCCCCTCTTTTTCTTCCTTTCCTCTCAGGCCTGTCTGCAGTACCAGGCAAGGAAAGCGCAGCACGGCTCGTCTTTCGGTTTCGGGCTGCGGTGCCGTCGCAGATCGACTCGGGGGTGGCTGCATCCATGGCTTCGGTCATCACGCCCCACGCTCAGAACATGTGTCTGTGAAACGACATTCCCCCTAGCCCCTAGCCATCGAGTTGCTTCTCCTGAAACCTGTGGTCTTGGTGCCTTCGGTGCGACCCCGTCATTTGTGGGTCACGAGCACTCTCATCTATCGGATCCCCAGCCGCAGACCCTACTGCACGATGCCTGAGTCGTTTTTTGATTTAAAACCATCCTTTTTGAAAACTCACCGAAGCTGTACCTCCTAGGAGAGTATGAGTCCACATCCTCGTCTCTGCGCAACAACACCGGCGGCAAATTAGTGCATGGGCCTGGTACTCGAGGAGCACACCCCACGGCCGGAAATGTCCTTGACTAGACTAACGTGCAAGAATGCAGCAAGGGACCAGAAAACCCAAACTAAAACTGAGACATCGCTCAATAACCTGCCAACTCGTCAGCCTATACAGACCGAAGCCGGGCTTTTGGTGAAAGAAAGCCTTGACAGCTCTACGATGTCATGCGGGGAGCAGGAAGAAGGCTTCATGGCGCTTCAATTTCCGCCGTTTGCGAAAAACCGGCAAGACGGTCATGGCGGCTCCTCGCAACCATGGTGTGCACGAAGCCGATGCCATGGCAGGGCGCTGACGTTCAAGCTGTGTCAGCCTGCTCCAACTCCTGGGCGGTTTGCACGATTGAACTGGTGGATTTCCAGCTTGGATCAGGGGTTGGCACCAGCAGACTGTGGTGTCTTGCAACCCTGATTTGTAGATGGTTTGCAGCTACTTTTCACGAAAGGCTGCTGCAATCGAACGCATCTTCCGACGGGTGCTGTCAGTCGCTCTCTGGTTGCAAGCTGCAGCCCGAGCAAGCGAAGCTGTCCTGACGTTGTCGTCACTGCAACTTTTCCCTCGCTCATTACTTGCTTGTTTCATTGCCTGCCGCCCTTAACCTCCGGTTGCGACGAAAGCCGCCGAGCATGCGGCAAAGCAACTTGTCGCAAAGCGATGTTGGCCGGTCGAGGTGTGCGGTGATGATTGCATGCCAAAAGCCGAGGTGTGCTGTGCTGTCTTTTGGCTCTCCACCGTATCACCTGTTCTGTCGCTTTGAAGGCCGGCGGCGCATCTTTGGCAGGTGGATTGGCAGGCAGCTGCGGTGGCCACCTGATTGCTTGTCAAAGTGGCTGTTGCAGGCACTTGCAAAAGAGCTGCAGCCTTCGGAGGACAGGGGTCCCGAGCAGAGCCTGACGGTAGAACACGCCCGTGCAGTGGGTGGCTGTTTTTGTTGTACAACTTCTTCGGATTCTGCTCGTTTCGTCCTTGATTCGTTTACTTCCTTTGTAACCAGACGGCTGGGCTGGTTTTAAACAAGGCCTGCATAAGTCGGATAGGGTCAAAATCTGGAAGTCCAGCTTGCCTGCCCCCCCGGCTGCTGGCCTCCCTGCTGGCGGAGAACATATGATCTGGGCGGCATGCGACACTTGCGTGCAGTACTTGTACTTCGTCTGCACATGCTGCTCAGCTCAGCCACACCAGCAACCAGGAAGGTCGCCCTAAGACCCCTCCTGGCGCTGCAGTTGTGGCGCCGGAATGCTCATCCAGGCTTTCTACCTTGAAGTTGGAGTCCTGTAGTAGATCGAACCCCGAGTGCGAGCGCACAATCTACGAGGTAGATGAGGGCCTTCCCAGGATTTAAACCTCTGATAGCGCAATCTCGTATTGCTCGTGCGCTCATGTGCTGCCAGCTTCCGTCAGCTCAAGTCGGTCGAGCGAGATATAAAATCTTCGAAGTTGCCTATTCAACATGGCCTTCAGAGCTTGGGATCCTTCCTGGCTCAGATGTCATTGGGTTGTGAGAGTTGAGGATTGAGGGCTTAATTAAGTTTCAAGTTTGAGGGTGAGGGTTGGGCTTAGTGGGAGTTTTCTGACATCTCAATCCTAAGGGTCCGGAGTTTTTTTTCAGAAGGCGCGGCCAACACTGGGGTTTAGAAGGTTTGGCCAAGTTCCTGGTCCCTTGGTCAGTTGGTCCCTTGGTCCATGGTCCCGTGGTCTCTGGTCCCTTGGTCCTCGGGTCCCTGGGTCCGGTGGGTCTTTGGCACCCTGGTTCGTGGTCTCTTGAAAATAATCCCATCATGCAGGCAGTCTGTTTGCAAATGGGCTGGCTACGTCCCCCCGCAACCCCCGCGCTGTTTTAAGCGGTGCAAGACCGGTTTCTCGACGTGTCGTATTGTGTTTTTCCGCCAGCTCGCAACGGCAACTCGTAATCGCCGCAGCCGTTCGACTGAAGTGCCGCCGATCCGTTACCGACGGCGTGCACCAGGAAATTCTCTCCCGCCACCTCCCCTTTCTCCGCCTGTTTGGAATGCTTCCGATCTTTGGAATTTTGGAATTGGGCATATTGGGGAGTGAGCTGGACTTTGCTCCTGCACTTCCGTAGGCTGTGCATCCATCAAAGTCCTTCTCGGTAGCCAGTTCCGACTTACTTGCAATTCTTTACGGTGGCTTTCCGGTCCTATCGCTTCCGGTAGCCTGCCCGGATTTGCTGCGAGTTTTCAGACATCGGAAAAAGGGAACGCGTCCGATCCGCATGCTTCAGTGCATACCGAACGTAACGGACTAGTACTGTATCATCCTGCCAGGAAAAGCAGAACCCATGGACCCTTGCAGAACCCGTGATAAAGACGTCATGTTTGCAAAGGGGTTGGGCTGCGCCCCCCAACCCCACCGCTTTCTTTTTACGCCGTGCAGGCGTGCTTTCAAAAACATCCTCGCGCATAATTGTTGTAGACCTTTTCAAGTCCCATCGTGCAAGCAGTCTATTTGCAATGGGCGGGGTTACGGCATGGTTACGGCCCTCCCGACCCCCGCACTTTTTTAAGTGTCAACTTGCTTCAACGTATCATCCTGCCAGCAAAAAGCAGAACTCATATGGACCCTATCAGATCCCGTGACAAAGACTCTCTGTTGGAGAATGGGGGGTCTGCGTCCCCACCGCAAAACAGAACCCACATGGACCTTTCAGAACCCGTGATAAAGACGTCATACGCGGTGCAGGCTTACTTTCAAGAGCATCGTGCCATCAACAAGAATTGCCCACGCAAACAATTGCGGTAGACCTTCTCAGATTCCATCGTGCAGGCAGTCTATTTGCAAACCGGGGGTTTATGTTCCGCCCAATCCCCGCGCTTCTCGCCAAATAAGGGGAGCGGGGGCGTGTTTAAGATATATGATGAACCGGAATCGCCAAATGACGGGGCGTGTTTGACATACTTGATCAACCAGAGTCGCCAAGTGAAGTGGGAGACATATGATGAAGGGCGTGTTTAAGATATAAGATGAACCGGACTCGTCAAGTGAGATGATCAACCAGAGTAGCCACGTGATGGGGGAAAGCTTCAGATTCAGATATATGATTAAGTGGACTATCCGATTGAGGCGTGACGAACAAGAATGGCCAAATGAGGGGGCTCTATTTAAGGTATATGATGAACCGGAATCGCCAAATGAGGAGAGAGAGCGCGTTTAGGATATGTGATGAATCGGAATCGCCACCCCTCAGAAGCTCGAAGCAAAAAAACTTCGCAATCGAAGTCCCCGAAAGCTTCGCGCAAAACCAACGTAATGCATTAAGCCGTGCAAGAGTATTTCCCCAGTAGCTTGAAACAATATAAGGCCCCAAAGGGCTCTTTCCCAATAGCTTGCTGCAGCAGAACACCCCACAAATGGGAATTCCCCAATATATAGATTGCTGCAAAAAAAGACGCTATCCCAAAAATGTTCTATCAGGTTGCTGCGTAAGAAGACGCTACAAATGCAGCTTTCCCCAGAGCTTGTGGCAAAAGGAGACGCCCCAAAGTGGGACTTCCCCAATTGCTAATTGCAAAAACTACAAACTGGCAAAGCAGGCGCCCAAAAATTGAACTTCCCCGACAGCTCGCTGCAAAAAAGAAGCCTGGAAATGGAACTTCTTGCCCAACACCTTGCTGCAAATCAAGCTGAAACAAAGCTTGGTCGCACCTTCTAGAAAACCACGTTTGGCCGCACCTTCTGAAAAAAAGCTCCTCCGCCCAATCCTAAACCCTAGTGCCTTGTAGTAAAAGGATGCTCTGGGCATCCCTCGGGTTGTCGATGTGCCTGCGCACCCATGCGAGCAGCTGCATGGCAGCCGCGGAAGCGGCGATCGCGAGAACTCCGGAAAGAGAGCAGAGATGTGGCATTCTTGGCAAAGCTTTGGGGTAGTGCAGGGCTTTGGGGCTCAGGGGGCCTTGGTGGGTAGGAGACTGTTCAAGGTTTAGGGTTCTGATCAGGGTGTAGTGCGGAATTTGGACCTTAAGATTATGAGTGTTGTGGGAAAAAGTTGCTTGCTGACTTCTTCTGCCGACTTCCTCTTTCCTGCCGTGACACTTACACAAGTGTTTCCAGGAATACAGCGGCCAGCACTAAGGAATATTGTCACAACAACCCCTGTGTTTAAGCGCCATCTGGCCCAGTACTTCTGCCCGATGACCGCATCCCGGCAGCTTGCAGTTGCAGAAATCGGTGTGTTCCACGGTCACACAACTGCCGTCCTGGAAGCTGTTTTCCACCAAGTGATTGCGGTGGATATTGATGAATCGTTTGGTTTGTCGGCCCAATTTGTAAGTTTTTACGCGACAGAATTCATCTAACACTTCATTGTGATGACAACCGACGGGCGTGTATTCGAATGAGGCACCTGCGACTGGCGGCTCGGCATACGAGGCTGGCGGCTCGGCATTCAAACAGATCAAGCCATGTCGTTTTCGTGACGGGCGACTCCGGTGTGGACCGTTGGCATGCTTTCCGTTCCAATCACATTGATGCGGTCGTCATTGACGCGGACCATCGCTGCCAGGCAAGTTACAGCATCCCGAAGCCCTACGCCTTGGTTCTGTTCCTCAAGAGCTAAATCCCAAGGTCTGAAGGTTTCAGCCTCCGAATAAACTGCTCTGACACCCTACGAGTTGACCCACATGAAACTGCAGACCCAAGGCTTTGATGGCTCAACTAGGTGTGTAGGCTCGCATACGAGGGTATGGCCTGGTTTTCCAACAGCAGGAACGAAGAGGTAAGATAACTAATTTGGTACATTTCTCGATGGGCTTCTCGATTTATAAGCTTCCGTGCATGCCTGTCATCCTTGCTGCAGGGGCGGTATAGTGTCACCTTGCTACAAGGGGCCATACATGCCGGGCGGAGTACCTGCGCTCGCCCTTCTGGCTTTCACGAGAAAATCACTAAACCCAAGCACGCTTAAGCAGCCGAAGTCCAGAGTCCCAAGGAAAACAGGTGAGCAGTCCAAGCGCACAATGCAGAGAGGAATGTAGCCTAAGTAAGGCGCACGACGTTCCCTCTCTTACGAAGAAGTGGCGTGTGGTTGCCTAACAGGTCTCAGACAGAGCTTTTTATGTTTTGTCTTGTTTCAAACACACAGACCCCAGACTCTAGACTCTAGACACATGCATAGCATTGCAGTGACCCGACGGTTTGCCACAGCACGGCTCTTTGCCACAAGCTGCGCACACTCAGACCCTCAGCGAGCCGACAAAGTAAACAGTCAAAATCCAAAAACCCGCCGACGCTACCTGTGGGATGACAAAGGATATGCGTGTCTCAAGCAGATATCCCGGAGACTGGCAGTCCCAGCAGACGCTACACCCCGAAGGACAACCAACAGCCGTTTCCGGAAGAT
This sequence comes from Symbiodinium sp. CCMP2592, assembly GCA_905221615.1. NCBI lineage: Eukaryota > Dinophyceae > Suessiales > Symbiodiniaceae > Symbiodinium > Symbiodinium sp. CCMP2592. The sequence goes on from CAJNDT010004580.1 coordinate 402,165, forward strand.
GCGACCAGCACGCCTCATTTACTCTAATCCACCTCAGGAACTCGGTCTCTTGCATGTGCTCGAGGCGGCAGCCCTCATTCTCTCTCATGCAACAAAGGTGTTGCTGGGCATGTGACAGCTGCCCAAGTGGCACTTCAATGCCATGCCTGATTAGAAATGCTGCTGCCGAAGCGATACTAGGCTTGGGGGCGCCTCGTGCCACCTAGTGACAGGCGTCCACACTCAGGGAACGCTTCATAAACGCTACATCATCTTCTCAAGCCTTATGCTTCTGCTGTCAAACTCATCGGCGTCTGCAGCGCGCGCTCGTATTTGTGCGTCTTTATCTGTGGGGTGCACTACATATGGCGTGCTTGCAAATCCGCAAGACTGTCACCTGTGTGTATGCGTGCGTGTATATACCGGTCGTGTTGGTATTTGTCTCGTGTGTCTGGAACAGTCTGGAACTCTAGTGCCTGCACGTGTTTGCATCGTGTATATGCCGATTGCTTGTTCCGTGGTGATTGGCTTATTGCTAGTTCGAATAGCCACAATGGAGAAATGCAGCTGCGTGTGTGTGGTGTATGCGTGCATGCTTTCTGATGTGCGTGCATGCGTCTGTGTCGGCTCGCTTGCTTGTTTTTGAAGGTAACCAGAAGTGCTCAGCCTCACATTTTGCTCATGCGGGGCTCGCTTATAGTGGTGCTGGACTCGCAAAACCCGACGAATACACAACTCTTCACCAGCCCCAGTTTCCAGGTTTCGGAGAAGATATGGAAGCATTGAGTTTCAGTCGTTTGTTATGCCGAAGTCCGACTGGGCTCTATGTGAATAACTCGTGCGAAGCAGACAACACCTTGAAGTATCCGCCTGCAACAGCTTACCTTGAATCACTCTAAATTCCGGCTCCTGTAGGCAAGTGCAATGATTTCTTATCAGTCTAATCTTGCAATGACTGAAAATGTAGCATATACCTCAACGTCCGCAATACATCCAGCACTCTGGCCGACGGGCTGCGTGCTTCTTGAAACTAGCGTCTACCTGGGGTTTAGCGAATGCGTAATTTTGCAAACACCACATAGACGATCCCCGAGAGACCTGAGATGAGGCTACGAATCGGTTGTCACGGACATTTCCAATGCGCTGCGTGTCAGCACCGTGCGACTTGGCCTGCACTTGACTTCAGCTGAGGTCGGGTTGTTGGAGTGTTTAGTGGCTTGAGGATTTGTAAGTTTTTGGCAAGTGAGTCAAGGTGAGAATACCTCCTCGTTTTGCGATGTGTAGCCTGAGCGCATGCCTAGGAAGCCTTCATTGTAAAGTGCTAGTGCGGTAGGAAACATCAATTGTATGTGCTGACCGTAACGTTCCTCTCGAAGGCGCCTTGAGCTAGCTGGCAAAAAGTAGCTGTCCGAAGCGCTTTGTTATCAAATTGGTAGCGGAGCTGAGCCCTCAATTGCAGGGTGAAGCTCCAGCAGGGCCTTTGGGAAGCCAGTTCTCCGTTGTATTGCCTCAGACCGTGTTGGCTGGGGAAGGTGTAACACAGTGGAAGCAAGCAGTGTGATATTCCTTTGGTTGGTGTGGCTGGAGGAGTGTGCCTTACCATGACAGTCGCAGGGTTAAGGTACCAGCAGGGTTCGTATGCAACGGCCCCCATAGTGACAAAGAATGGAGTATTCATTTACAGTGGCACTCCAGAAGCGTATCACGAATGGGAGTTCAGAACGGAACTGCGTATCGTTGCATGTGAGCAGAGAATCAAGAAGGACCGTAGAGAACGGAAGCAGAAGAAGAGCGAATCTTTCTCGTCGTCAAGCAAGCCTGAGACGGGGAAGAGAGAGCGGTCCCCGACGAAAGGGCGTGAGGCTGACTTGGAGCGTGGCCCAGTGTCAGACACGTCCAGTGAGATCCCGAAGGTGAAGGAACACGAGTCAGGGTCCGAAGATTCCGATGGAGAGAGTGAGAAAGATCAGTGGTTGGATGCTACCTTGCGTGTCATGGAGGGACTGCGAGGAGATGCATTTCAGAGGGCCAAGGACTTGGGTGTTCAGACATTGTCATCTCCGGGAGGTTTGAGAAAGCTAATTCAAGAGATCAAGCGCATGGTGTTTCCTTTGGGAACCCTTGAAGCACAGGCACTCTTTCGCAGTGGCCAGGCCCAGTACGGCCCACTGTCAAGACAAGGTGGTGAGAGTATCGTCAGCTACATCTCACGCCGAAGAAGGTGGTGGGAGTTGATGCAACAGCTTGATCCCAGAATAAGCTTGAGTGACGGACTTAGAGCAGAACTCATGCTGGAGCTAAGTGGACTTACCAAGGATCAGCAGCTAATGATTAAGGCTTGCGCAGGAGGTGACAACAGCTTCGAGAGTTTTGCTAGAATCATGATTGAGCATCATGGAAACATTCACTTGAGGGACAACCGCTTATTGGACCCATTTGGCAAAGGAAAGGGCAAGGAGCCAGGCAAGTTCGGTTCCAAGGACTTCAGCAGGGACAAAGGTAAGTTTGGCCCAAAGGGATTCGGCAAAGGATCTTCAGGGAAGCCATCTTACAATCAGCAGTCACCGTGGAGAGCGTATGCAGCCGAAGAGATGGGTCAACATGCGGAGTATTATGGAGAACCAAGTGGATCAGAGTACGAGCATTGGGGATACCTAGCAGAGCATTGGGGAGAAACCGATCCGAATGAATGGTGGTATGGAGAGCATGGTGAAAACCCCCAAGCATACCCAGCGTATACCCCAGACAATCAAGAGAGAGAAGAGTATGTATCTGATGAAGACATTGCAACCGCGCTGAACGTCATTGAATCGTGTGACCCAGATGCTTACCCAGAAGCAGCGGCAGAGGCTATTCAGCTACAATTGGCTGCAAATGTCGTCATGGGCAAGGCAGGAAAAGGGAAATCCCAAGGAAAAGGTAAAGGATTCCCAGTCGTCAAGTCGAACTTGAGCATTGAGGATAGGAAAAAGCGCCTTCAGGAGATCAAGAGCAAATCGAGGTGTATGAAATGTGGTCAAGTTGGACATTGGAGTGGGGATCCACAGTGCCCGAAAGGACGTGGAGGTCAGGCACCCAACCAGACCCCAGCTAAGCAAGCATTCTTGGCTACGCTATCGGATTCGAGTTCAGAGGATGATTGTTTGCTGATTTCGGATGATTCGGCAAGTCCTCATGCGATGATGGCGTACAGGCACAGCCCAAGCAGGTTGACCAAGGGAGGAACAATGAGGGATGAGGTTCCTCCAGGTGGTGACAAGAAGTTCCTATTTGGACAGCATCGAGGGTTGACTTATGAAGAGGTCACATGGCGATTTCCGGGATATGCGTCATGGGGATTCAACGAACGAGCTCCGTCCTTGTATCTGTCTCAGTATCTGGATTGGGTACACAACTATTACACCATCGATCAAAAGACGATGGAAGTCTCCCGGCGAGAAGTCCCGCTCGACCAAATGGGAGTCCCCAGCGCAGAAGCTTCAGCATCAGATCAGATGATACCAGCAAGATCAGCGCACAAGTCAGCCAAGAAGAAGCCGCCAAATCCACCATTACCCGTGAGCTGTCGGAAATGCACAGATTTCAGTTTCTTGGGAACCAACGCTTATGTGCAGGTCAAGACTTGCAAAGATTGCGGTAAGATTGAGAAGACGAAGAAGGAGATGCCAGAGAAGAAAGACATCAACCTTTGTGAGCACAAGAACACAAACCGGCTAGGTTCCAATAAGGCAACGATGAGGGTATTCTGCAAGGATTGCGGGAATTTCATTGATGAGATGCCGAGAGAGGAGGCAAAGAGACGACAGGCGGTAGGAAGAGAGGTTGAGACCATGTCAGCAGCGTCGTTCGACTTGGTATCGAGCATTCAGCAATCCGTGAGTCAGGGTACGGAGTTGACTACCGAGCAAGCAGTGGTTATCTTGGACGATTTCAGAACCCAAGTAGAGGACCACATGGTAGCACAAGATGTAGCCGGAGAAGCCAAGCCCACCATTTCAGCAGAAGTATTGCATGGCATACTCCAAGATTGCATTGAAGCATCACAAGTGGCCGAAGAACCTGATCCACCTCGTGGACCGGTAGGTGTGACGGATTGGTCTGGATCCTCTGCAGCTCCATCGGCAAGCCGTCAGAGGACAGGATATGCGCCACGACGTTCGGGATTCATGGCAACTCTTGAGGAACCCGGACCCCTGCCTAACGATGAGGTTGGATTGATTCTCCCAGTGGTTGACATTATGGAAGACGAAGATGTTTGGGCTACTTTGGATGAAGGGGCAAACAGCAGCGTTGCCGGTGGTCAGTGGATGAACAGAACGGAGTCCAAGTTGAGGGAGTTGGGATTCGAGTGCCCGTGGATTTCCTCCGAAACCAAAACATTCAATGGACTTGCCCACAGCGCCTCAACCGTTGGTACCCGGCGGATTCCCTTCAGCATTGAGACTTTCGGGAGTTCACTCCTTGACCGTGGTGGCAAGGAAGGTTTGACCCAAGACCCGAACAGCAAAGGAGATCAGGATTTCACTTCGGGTTTGATGGATGTGCATGTCCTACCTGATGATACAACGGCTCCGCTTCTCATGTCGCAGTTCGCACAGAGTAAGTTGGGGTTGGTGAAGGACATGGGGAATTTTCGGTGTTACATTCGCAAGGATGGCCAAGAATGGATGGTTCCATTAGCCCGAGCCAGGGGGAGTAATCTTCTGTGCATCAACTTGACCAAGGGATTGAGACAGAAGACGGAGTTGCCTAAGGCCATTCGGAAACTCAGGACATCCCAAGCAGTACTGAGTACCAGCTACACAGCAACCACTGAGAGTGAGAGAGTGGTGCGGAGAAGTGAAGGGGATCTCGAGGCTCTGCCCTCCATGGAGGTTTACGCGGCATCGGCTGGTCGTAACTTTATTGCGCAGGCTGCGGAGTACTTGAGAGAGCCCTGCCATCAGAGGGCTGTATTGTTGGCGAAGGCATGTTTCCCGATCATCGCATTGCAGACGATACAGCTATCTTCGTGATGGACACTCTGCGGTTGAATGACCCAGAGGATCGGCCACAGACTCGGGGACATGTGGGGAGGCACCCCGATACGCTTGCGGCACCGCTACGAGATGTGAACTTCGTTGCTAACATGCGCGAGCTCAAGCAGCGGCTGGAGCAGGATGGATCGGTGCGGCCGAAGCGTTGTTACGTAATCTTTGTATGCAATCAGTCCCGACATAGATCAGTGGCAGGCGCGGAACTTACAGATGCGGTAGTGCCGGAGAGCACGAGGCTTCAGATTGTGCACACTGGCGAGAGAATTTCGTGGCCTCAGATGAGATCTTGTTATGGCCGTTGTGATATTTGCACATGGTCAGACAGTTGGACGGTTCATCAAGTCGAGAACATCTTGGAGGAGGCTCGCCAATGGATCACAAGGGCGCGAGGACGGCCCACGGACGCGGCGAAGTTTTATGGAAAATGGACCCGCGAGCGCGCAGAGCCGAAACCGAAGGTGAGAGCAGATCGTGCTGAGTATCTTGAACCCCAACCGAAGGTGAAGGCTAAGGCCAGGCCAGCTGTGCGTGTTGTGGTTCCTGATGATCCCGAGCCGGTTGTGCGTGCTGCTACTCCTAAGCCATCGGCTTCCCGAGCTGCGAGCTCTACCCCAAGGCCATCTACTCGATCTGAGAGCCCTGCTGGGTCTGTTCCGGCTGAGAGCACTGCGACGACGACTGATCCGGTGGCATTGGCTAGGATTCAGGCGTTGGAGTCGGAGGTGAGTAGGCTGGCAGGTTTGCTTGAGACCCGGAGGGATGCCAGGGAGGAGCCCGCGAGCAGGGGGAGAGAGCCACTCCCGAGGCAGCGAGCCAGGGATGTGACTCCGCCGTGGAGGAGCCGATCGCCTTTGCAACGGCGGCCGACAGTGGTACCTAATGCATCCGTCGCGACGACTGGGGATTACCCCGAAATGGAGGAACTGATGATCAGCGATGGTGCAGGCGATTGGCGTGGCCGTATTGATTTCCAGAGTTGGATGACTAATGGAATCGTCGAGCGTATTTTTGCAACTGGTGTGCATTGGATGCGGCCCACTCAAACCCGGCATATCTTCAAGCCCAGGGTCATGACCTGGATTGGACCAGGATCCGCGCACGAGAACATTCAGCGGAATATCAAGGTACAAGTGTACAAGGATGCAGACCAGGCCGTAAGCAATCTTGCCAATGAGCTGAAGGCTCTCAGGTGGGTGGAGGTGACATTCGCTCGGCGCCCATCGGGATGGCAGATGTATGGCCCGGTTGCTGCAGGGACCACTCGCTTCGTGCCGGATGCGAGCGATTTCGTGGTTGTACAGTTTCCGAACAGCGAGTCAATGCGGAATCCGGCATACACAGCAGTGCTCATGTCGAAGCAGCAGTCTAGTACGTATGAATCGGGAGTGAGAGTGGTGAGCCACATGGACAGATTTGTTCACATGACTGCGGGCATGACACATGATGATACGGAGAAGCCAACTTCCCTCATCCTCATTCACGACAATCAGCCATTCCAAGATGGCACTGGGATCTCCCAACATTCCGCGAAGGATTTCAAGTTGAGCCGACTGGTTCACGGGATCAACGAGTTCAGGCCAGGGGTAATCGTCTACAAGGCATCGGAACCGGAACGGAGTGTTATCGTAGATCTTCTGTGCGAGTCGGATGCATCTGGAGTGACAGTCTGTGTGGTAGCACCCCTAGGAAAGATCCCGGATTGCGGAGTGCAGATTCATGAGTGTCGAGGTGATGCAAACATGATTTGTGTTGGACCGTTGGCCAGCACAGTGGGGCGTGATATCGTTACATGGTTTGAGGGTAACGGGTACACCCCAAAAGCATACACGGATACAAACTCCTATTCCTTTCGCGACTTCCTGAAATCACTGGCTGATGACGCTTATTTGGAGATGCTTTCCACAGCCATGGTTGCCGAATCGGGAGGTGATGGTCAGGATGTGGAGTTAGATCTGGAAAACTCAGACACAGAAATGAACCCAGAGAGAGAGCCGCAGGGAGCACAAGATGAGAATCGGAACGCTCAGAATGAGGGTGATCGGGAGATTGAAGACGCAGCTGAACGCATTCTGGAACAAGCCGGGCAACCGCAACTTACCCCATTAGAGCGAGAGCGCGAGTGGTTGGAAACACTACCACTACCAGGAGTGCCGAAATCGGAAGCCGAGAGACGCAAGATGTGGCGAATGCTACCGCAAAAGGTTCGAGTGGCAATCAGGAGACTTCATCGGCAGTTCAATCACCCAGCGCCCAAGACCCTAGTGGCGATACTCAAGGCCGGAGGTGCATCGAAGGAGTTCATCGAGGCAGCCAAGTTAGCGAAGTGTGATTCGTGCATCAAAACATCAGGGAAGCCGAGGCCTCATCCCGTAGGTTTGGGACACGGAGAGTATCGAGTGGGAGATGTTCTGGGGATTGACGTTCTTGAGATTTCCGATTCGGGAAAGCAGAAGTATCAGTGCGTCAACTTAGTCGACATGGCATCAGGTTTTCAGCAGCTTGAAGTGCTTCGACCGGTAGGCGAGCACGCAGGACCACCAAGCGCAGAGTCTTGTTTGGAAGCAGTCCAAAGATGGGTAACTTGGCTAGGGTTGCCAAGAGTGCTCATGGCAGACCGTGGCACCCACAATCGGGGCATATTCAACAAGTGGGCATCAGAGAAAGGAGTTGACATAAGGTACGCCGCGACCGAGGCCCCATGGATGATTGGGAAAGTAGAAAGGCACGGAGGGCTTGCGAAAGCCGTGGTGAGAAAGGTAGTGCATGAAGTGGGTACCACAGGGGTTTCAGAGATCCGAGCAGTGGTTCAAGAAGTCATCGGAGTCAAGAATGCAATGATGAATACTTCTGGGTACAGTCCAATGCAGTGGGTTACAGGTCGAAACCCAAGGGATCCAGGAGCGATGACCGATGAGCACGGATGGCTGGACTTAGGTGCAATGGAATCAAAGCACGATGGGAGCAGCGAGTTCGCATCACGGCATCAGGCAAGAATGGCTGCGAAGAAGGCCATGATTCATTTGGATTGCAGTCGCAGAGTCCAAAAGGCATTGACCCGGAACGCAGCTCCGATCAAGGAGGATTACCAGCCAGGTGATTATGTCGTGTATCGGCGGGATGCTCAGGCTGGTGGAACGAAGTGGAGCAGCGCATCAAGAGTGATCGGTAAGGAAGGGTCAGAGTCGATTTGGGTTATACACGGTGGAGTGCCGGTATTGTGCTCAGTTCATGCCCTACGCCCAGCTACCGAAGAAGAAGTCATGTCTCATTGCATGCTACAGGGGATCCCGTTGCTACCTACAGAGTTGACAGAGGGACCCAGAGGCAAGAAAGCATACATTGACAAGCGTCAAAAGACAGAACCAGCAAAAGCAGCTAAGCAGCCTGACGCGAAGAAGCGGAAACAAGAGGGAGCAGCGTCCAAGGACATTCCCATTCCAAGCAGCAGCGAAAGCAGCTCAAGCTCAGAGTCCAGTGATGAAAGCGAAGGACAAGGGAATACAGCAATAGATAAGACGGGCACAATCCCGGAACATCAAGCTGAGCAGAACAACACCGCGCATGAAGCACATCAAGCAGATGAAGATACAATGACGGAGTGTGAAAGGCTAGCCAAACAGGCCTTGGAACACGAAGATTACACTCCGAGAACATGTTTGCAGGTGTTGAGAGCATGTCAGTTCCCGAAGAAGAGGAAGCGGGACATCAATCAGACCGGTGAGTGCATGAGCTTTGGAACTTATGCGCATGGTCCGTTTTCAGGGGTGACAAAAGCAACATTGGAGCACCCATGGCTTGTTCTGTATGTGAACGAGTACCTACGCGCACGTGGGGCTACGGAGGGGTGGTCCAGCTTCGTGATTCATTTGAATGCAGAGACCCCGAAGCACACGGACAACCACAACATGCCAGGATCGGTGAATCAACTCACCAGCTTAGGACCTCACGAAGGAGGACAGATATGGGTTCAAGACCCTGGAGGCCAGTCCAAGCGCATGGATTACGAAGGTCAGGATGGGAGAATTCTGACGTGCAAGCACAGGGTCGTGACATTCGGACCTGATCAGGCGCATGCTACACTTCCTTTTGAAGGTGAGAGATGGTCTATTTCAGCATACGCCAGTCGAGGTTTTCCTAAATTGACAAAGCAACAGCACAAGGACCTCGCTGATCAAGGGTTTAATGTGGAACCATTGAAAGCACTAGCCAGAGCAACAGGGAGTTCGTGCATGACAGCCGATTGTCATCAGGGAGAACATCATCAGGACGACGTCAAGGTCGTGGACACTCAGGCGAAGGAGTCAGTGACGCAAGAGCGCGACCTCCCCATGGAATCATTGATGACCCGAGGTATGACTGAGGATCATTGGCGTGTGGCTACGGGATTCTTCTTCAGGGTGCACATGAAGCCCAGAACAGGCCTCTACACCCCAAGTGCCGATGATTTCCCAGGTGATATTAGTCGGGTGAGTCACACAAGGGTAACACACAAAACCTTTTCAGGTGGAAGAACAGATCATGTTACCGATGAGTGGGGAATGGTTCGCGAAGCAGATGAGACCTCAGATGGACCGTGGACGGGATTCACATTGTTCAAGTATGCTGATACTGAGGCGGAATTATCTTCATTACCTCAGGCGCCAGTGGAGTCAGCGGAGTATCAGGCATTCTTGAGTGACAGAATACTACCCAAAAATGAACCGTTCGGTGAAGCAGTGAATGGTAAGAAGCCGAAGAAGCTTGACATCAACAGAGTGGATGAGAAAACAGCCCAAGGGATTCACGAGGCCCGAGGACAAGAATGGGAAAAGTACAAACAGTACAATGCAGCAGTTCCCATTATGGGACCAATGCTAGAAGGCCTACTTCGAGAAGGACACATCCCTATCCCAAGCCAGTGGGTAGATGTCGACAAGAACGAGTTCAAGAAAGGTCGGAGCGACTACCAGCCAAGGTACAGAAGCAGACTGGTTTCGTGCGGGAACTACGAGAACGTCTCCCGAAATGAGCTAAGGTGTGATGCGCCCACGGTGGACACAGAAACCCATTGTCTGATCGCAAGTTACGCGGCTTGCCGCAAGATAAAGCTCAGGTGCGGGGATATCTCTTCGGCATACTTTCAGTCAGAACCGCTGGAAAGAGTAATCATCATGAGGCAGCCGCGAGGAGGATTGCCAGGTGTGCCGCCAGAAGCTATGTTGCTGTGTAGGTTGCCGGTGTATGGCACAATGGATGCTGGCAGAGGGTTCTACACACGTCTGTGCAATGTGTCATGTGAGGAAGGACTCAGGGTGAGCAAGATTGCAACTGGATTGTACTACGTGCTAGGGTCTGACAACCTTCCTGCAGTGCTGCTGGGGACCCATGTTGATGACCTGCTTTGGTGTGCGACGCCAGAAGGAGAAGAGATCATGGACAAGATCATGGCCAGGTTTGACATGGGGAAGATTGAGGACACGGATTTCCGGTATTGCGGCCGGAGGTTTAGACAGGATGCCGACTTCAACGTGACCATCGACACGGAGGACAACACAAGGTCCATTCGGCACATCAGTATCGATCCGAACCGCAAGGGCACAGAAGCAGCAACGGAACAAGATGTGACACGGTTGCGCAGTGTAGTAGGCTCGTTAGCGTGGGTTGCAAGGTACTCGCGTCCAGATTTGTGCTACCGAGTCAACTGCTTGCAGCGTGCTTGCGCGAGGGCAACAGTGGCCGACTTGAGGGATGCCAACCGAGTGGTGGATCTAGCCAAGGCGGATATGGGAATCGCAATGTATTACCCAGCGGGAAAATTCTCATGGCATGATGCGTGTGTGGTCAGCTTCTCGGATGCAAGCCATGCCGGAGAAGAAGGGCTACGGAGCCAACAAGGCCGATTCCACTACATCACATCGGAGAAGATGGTGGATACCAATGAGCACGACGCGCACATCATCGGCTATGGTTCGACAACCATTCGCCGGGTATGTCGAAGCACCCTTCAGGCCGAAACCTATGCGATGCAGACTGCGGTCGAGAGTGGTGGCCGGCTACGGGCTATTCTGTGCGAGTTGAGGGGCCAGTTGCCGGTCCTCAAGGATTGGATGGAAACCACTCAGAAGGTCATGAGACATGAATGGGTTTCCGATTGCCGGAGCTTGACAGACCATTTAAATTCATGCCAAGCGAGCAAGGTGACCGATCGACGACTCGCCATCGAGCTAGAATCGATGCGTCAACAGCTATGGGAAGGCGATAGCAAAACCTACACGGTCTACGATGGCCATGGTGATCGCCTTCGCTGGACTGATACGGCGACACAGCTCGCCGACGCATTGACAAAGTCGATGAAGCCATATCAGCTTTTCAAGGTAATGCGTGAAGCCAAGGTTTACCTCAGTGATCCAGAGAAGAAGATCAAGAAGGGCACACAACAAGGTGACCAGTGACAAACCTGAGACTCCTTTAAGGACGAGGTGTGCTGAGTCATGTGAATTGGCATGGGAATCGCGAGCTAGTAGTAGCGTGGAATAGCGATCTAGTAGTTGCCGCAGAGTCGCTTGCATGTTTTTGGTGTACAGTGTTAGTCTTGACAGCCGGCATGCGTCAGTAGATAAGACGGGTGAGAATACCTCCTCGTTTTGCGATGTGTAGCCTGAGCGCATGCCTAGGAAGCCTTCATTGTAAAGTGCTAGTGCGGTAGGAAACATCAATTGTATGTGCTGACCGTAACGTTCCTCTCGAAGGCGCCTTGAGCTAGCTGGCAAAAAGTAGCTGTCCGAAGCGCTTTGTTATCAAACAAGGTACTTTTTCCTGGATTTGACTAGGCTGATGAGTCGTTACAGGGGTCCTCGACCTTGGGTTTGGATCTATAGCCTTTTGAAACGGTGTTGGGGGTTTAGGGCTTTAAGGGTTCAACGGTGCATTGGGTTCCCTAAGCCGTAGGCCGGAATCGTTGCCGGGGCAGGATCAAAGTGTTTTCGATTGGGTGTGATTGCTTCGGGTTTGTGATGGTTTGTGTGAGGTAGAAGCTGAAGTATTTTTCAACGGGACGGAACTCACAAGCCAGTGCCCGTGCCCGGGGGCCCCAATCCTCTTCAATTGATGAATATATTGTAGAGCATAGATGGATGGATCTTTATATCAATTTCAAGCGAAGCGCAAGACCTTGAGCCCGAGTGTATCCTGGTGTAGCTGCCTGACTAATCAACCACAATCAACCCAACTGCTTAAAGGCCCTCATCCTCGGCCTCCTATTCAGCTCGAAAAACTTGAGGAAATACTTTGCCTTCCACGATCATCACTCCTCGGCAGTGAGGAGACTTTGCCTCGCATCAGTGAAGCTTCGCATAGATTTCGTGGCTTTTGGCAGCGAGGTTATGCAGAGGGAGTATACGGGTATTTGGTAATTAATTGAAATAATGCAATAAAGTAATTAGGATAACCTGAACTAAGGCTACTTGAAAGTGAGTCTATTCCAAGATTTCACCTACTTACGAAGTCCCCTTTGCCTCCAAGCATGGGGTGTTCGTTGCACTTGGCAATCTGGAACATGGCCTTCACAACATTGCTCGACAATCTCAACCCTAAAATCCTCGGCTCTAAACCTCCAGACCCCAAGGCCCCAAAACCCAATACCCTGAACACTCAACTACCTCTACCTCATATTTCAGTTCTCTCGCCTGCGCGCCTCTCATGAGGCAAGCCATCACGGAGTTCGAAGACTTGGGGGCGCTGGTGAATTGTCAGGCCATCAGCCGAGAAACCTCTGTACACGAGGGGGTTTGAGAAGGCTCTGAGATAACGAGTTTAGACTTTAAGGTTTAGGGTTTGGATTTTCGCGTTCTGGGATGTGGGGACCAAGCCGACCAAACCCTACTTATGGTGGTGCGAGTAGTGAGGGCTTTGTATTGGGATGTATAGGGTTTTGATCTGCTAGCTAGTAGCAAATCCAGGAATTGCTCCATACTTCAAAGATCAGCTGCAGTCAGCCTCGGCAGGCAATCGGTTCTGGATGGGATGGGTCTACGTGGTTCGACGGTTGGGAAGCCATCGAGACGACCGTGCCTGAGGGCCGTGTCTGCCTTCGTGGGAAGATGGATAACCTGACACCCGCCTTTGTCAACAAGACCTTCTACGTCTATCAGCGGCTCGATTGCCGTTGAGTCTGGAGGCTAAGCGGCAATGAAGCTGCGTAGAGCAACAGCTACTTGCAGTGAGTTCCTGAATGCCGTCCGCTAAGCCATTGATACCAGCAGGGAACGAAGTAGCCGAGACACGAGACATCGTTGCCCCAAATACACACAAAGCACAGGAACCCCTAAAGCGAAGCGCGAAAGGTGCAGAGCAATCCCGGAGACCCACTTGCGATAACAATGAAGACAACTACGGGTTTAACTGTACAGCTATTTGGCCCAAAAGCTGTACTCGTAGGCATAAGAAGAGATACCCTTGAATCTTGAAGCAGGACCCCCATTGACGGGTTTCGCAAGGAGATGGACTGCCAGTTTCTCGCAGATAGATCCTTGGCGATCTTCCATCACTTGATTGGCACAATCCTGCGCTGCCTCATGCAGCCCCCCAAAACAACTAGTATATGCCAGAACTCCAATGTCAGGGCTGGTTGGAGCAGACTTCAAGGAATAACAGTCCGGGAACTGGCCTTGTCATGTCGAGAGTTCATTTGCATCGATCGCGAGCCGAGGAATGACCTGTGGTACACTGCAGGGCAGCTGGATGTTTCGCAGCGAAGGTCGCAGGCTGCACATCCTATTGGACAACCCGTCCGGTGGAGCCTTGGAAGTCACATTCAACAAGGACCACACAGCATTCACCATGGGACATCGTGGATTCACGTATTTTGCTTTGCAAGAAGCGCTGGTATTCAGGGCATTCAACCAGGCCAACTGGCAGTTCGAATATGCAGAGAGACTGCCGCTTTGAACCTGAAGCTGCACATCCTACTAACCTGCTGGGTCGAGCCGGGGCAGTGCCCAGACCGGCGACGCGTGCTTTGAGTTCCATACAGCCACGGGAAGCTCATCTCCCTGCTGGCAGAACCCTGGCCTGCCTGAAAAGTCTTCGATTTTCCTGCTAATGGTTCTACGTTAGGACCTACGAAACACTTTGTGATCCCATTACAGGCAGTTGTGCAGAATGTCAGACCCTGCAAACAACTACCACTGAATCTTGAAGCAGCAGCTGCATGCTTTCATTCATTTGCGCAAGTGGTGGTCTGAAGTAGTCATTGCAGGCGCATTCGGGGCAGGCGTCAGACCATTGGTTTTCGGGTGGATCACAGGAACATTACAGAGGTCTGCAGAACTAAGGGCCCCCCTGACCATTCCCAATGTCGTGGACTGCGCTCTACATTACATACCCATATGGTGACCCGCAGCGAAAGGAATCAGCTTTCGCTTTCGGAGGGGATTGGGCTTTGCATTTCTTGTTCTCCCTTGCCGCGTGTCTTTGGCCCAAGCTGAGTTGTCAGCATTTGACGGTTACTTGCTGCCGGAACTGTGCTTGCCTAAGCCCAAGGTCTCGCTGCATCTGCCAGATGGAGGGCTAATGTTGACTTGAGCCAGAGAGAGTTGGAATGGCAGGCCCAAGCATGTTGGAAGATTGGTTTGATACTGGAGAGGCGGTACGTGCATGGTTTTGAAGGTTGAGACTCATCCACGGAAGCGACAACGGGCGGAACTTCTGGAGTCAAAACTCGAAACTAGCAGTGTTTGTTGTTTCATGACCTCCCTTTCACCAAGCACCACACCTGTGATCATACCTGTGCACCAACCCGCTCTGTTGGCCTGTTTCTCCCGGAGCTGTGGGTTGTGCAATTTCGAATCACGTGATGAACGGGGTGGTGCCGGACGACAACGCATTTAGGTGCCACGGCTTGCTCCGCGGAGATGAGCTGCAGATTGTTTGCAGTTGCATCATTGTACATAGATGTGTTTACGTCGAACGGAGCGTCGTGCTGCTGTAGGACTTCGCCACAAAACTCCGAGTTGCTGCGCTGATGCGGCGTTCTTAGACAAGCTGCAGTGTTTAGCTGGGGCGTGCCGCCGTGAGTTGCCTAGGCTTGCGAGAGGAATGAGGCTTGACGAGAGTTTGGTCCAGATCCCGTCTCGTTTCTTTGGATGCCTGGATACATATGTGCTGGGCATTTACGCCGAGGCCTCTGCGTTGTGGCGAGAGATGAATCGTCTCCCGCACATCTGGTCAGTACCTGGCATGGCATCCTCTGTTGAATTACGCTGGCGATCGTCGACTGACCACCTTAGAGAATAGCCAGGTCAACTCCACTGCCGCACGTGACCGGCTTGGGCACCCTTCTCGCAAGAGTGCAGTAACGCAACCTGCACCATTTGATAAATTCCGACCTCGTCTGGACTTTGCTTTGGGCTAAGGACGCGACTCCTGCAGTCTCGGCGGCTTGGAGCAGTCAGTGCCCAATTGCTCGAGGTGATCCCACGCACCTCGAAAAGTTGTCAGACTGAGGCTTCGCCAGTGCGTCAAAGCGTACGCTCAGCTGGCAGCACCTCGCAAGACCGGAGAGCTTTGAAAAAAGGGTCGAGCGTCGCAAGACGTCGCAAGATTGTAGGAGCTCTGCATTGGCACCAAAGTGGACAATTCCCAACAGCACGTACTGCCGGGTTTCAGTCTCTGAACAGAAGGGTCCCGGTCAAAAGTGAGACGATGGTCCGAACCCGGAGGAATCCGGAAATGACCAAACATGAAAGGGATCAAATGTGGGACGGCTGAAATTAAACAGAAAAGACCGGACATGACCGTGAAGAGGGGTCAATTGTGAGACGGCTGGGATTAAACGGAAAAATCCTGAAGTGACCAAATATGAAGGGGCGTTAACTGTGAGACGTCTGTGACTAAGCGGAAAAGTCCGCAAATGACCAAAGATGAAAGGGATTCAATTCTGAGACGGCTGGGACTAAAGGACACTTCCGCCAAATGTGAGACGGCTGGAACTAAACGGAAAAATCAGGAAATGACGAAATCTGAAGGGGGATCAAAAGTTAGAGACAAAACGGAAAACTCAGGAAATAGCCAAATATGAAGGGGGTAGAATGTCAGACGGCTGGGACTAAACGGAAACGTCAAGAACTTACCAAATATGAAGGGGCGTCAAATTTGAGACGGCTGGGACTAAACGGAAAATTCGGAAATGATCTAAAATGAAGGGGCGTCAAACGTGAGACGGCTGGGACTAAACGGAAAAATGACAAAATTACCACATGTGAATGTGGGGGCTCAATTGTGAGACGGCTGGGACTAAACGGAAAGTCCATACGAACGCATCCGGAAATGACCAAACATGAAGGGCGGTCAAACTTGAGGCAGCTGGGACTAAACGACAAAATCCGGAGAATAACCAAATATGAAGGGCGGTGGCAAGTACGACGTCAAGGACTAAACAGAAAAATCCGAATGACCAATTTTGCAGGGGCGTCAATTGTGAGACGGCTGGGACTAAACGGAAAGATCGGAAATGACCAAATTAAATGTGAATGGGAGCTCAATTGTGAGACGGCTGGGACAAAGCCGCAAAGCCGGAGATCACATATTGAGCGGACCCGGAATATTCCGGAAATTGACGAATATGAGGGGTGATCAATTGTGAGACGGGCGCTCGGTCAAAAGTGAAGCGATCGGTCCGAACCCGAGAAAAAATCAGGAAATGACTGACCTGACCAAATATGATGGGGGATCAATTGTAGACAGTCGCCCTGTCAACAGTGACGCGATCGGTCCGAACCCCGAAAATTTCGGAAATGACCAAATATGAAGGGGGATGACTTGTGACACGGGTGCCCAGACATGAAGGGGGAGCAGTTACGAGACGGGCTCCCGGTCGAAATTGACGCGATCTGTCCCAGTTTGGAGAAACCGGACGGTCCGGACCAGGAAATGAACAAATATGAAGGGGGATCACTTGCGAGACAGGTGTTCTGTCAAAAGTGACGCGATCGATCCGGACCCAGAACAATCCGGAAATTGCCGAATATGCAAGGGGATCGATTATGAGCCTGGCTCCCGGTGACAAGTGACGCGATCGGTCGGGACCCGGAAAAATCTGCAAATGACCAAGTACAACACAGGATCAAGCGTGAGACAGCAGGGCTTAAAACGGAAAGAAGCGAACATGATTAAACGAGAAGGGGGATCAATTGTGAGACGGCTGTTCCGACCCGAAAAATTTCGGAAATGACAAAATATGAAGATTGATCAAACGTCAGACGGCCGGGCTTGAACGGAAAAATCCGGAAATGACCAAGGATGAAACGGGAATCAAATTTGAGACGGCCTGAAGGGAGATGTCGGCAATTACCGAATGTCGGGTGGAGACGGCTGCTCCTACACGGAAAAATCCGAAAATGACTGAATGGGGGATCAAATGGGAGACGACTGGGCCTAAACGGAAGAAAGCCGGAAATTATCATATATGTATGATGCGACCAACTGACAGACATTTAATCCGATCCGGAAAATTTCGAACATGGCCAAATATGAAGAGGGGAAAAATTGACATGGCCGGACCCAAATTGAACATTCCGGAAGTGACCAAATATAGATAGGAATCAAAAACGAGACGACCGGGCCTAAACGGAAATTTCAGGAAAAGACCATTTATGAGGAAGCATCAAATTTGCGACAGCTGGGCCTAGACGGACGAATTCCGGAAATTACCAAATATGAAGAAGGATCAAACATGAGACGGCTTGGCCGAAACGGAAATTCCGGAAATGACCAAGGATGAAGAGGGATCAAATGTGAGACGACTAGGCCTAAACGGAAGTTCCGGAAATGACCAAGTATAACAAGGAATCAATTGTGAGACGAATGAGCCTAAAGGGAAAATGCTGGAAATGAAAACATATGAAGAGGTGTCAAAGTGGAGACAGCTTGGCCTAAATACGCAAATATTCGCAAATGACCACATGCGAAAGGGGATCAAAAGTCAGACGGCTGTAAAGCCGGATCAAACAGGAGACAGCTAGGCTTCATCGGAAAAATCAGGAAATGGCGAAATATGAGGGGAGCAAACATGAGACGGCTGGGCTTAAACGAAATACCCAGAAATGATCGAAATTAGCTACGGATCAAATGCGAGACGGACGGTCTATCCAGAAGAAACTCGGAAACGACCTATGATCAATTATGATGGGGGATCATATGTGAGATGACTGGGCCTAAACGGAAAAGCGACATAACTAAACATGATGGGGGACCATCTGGAGGATGGCTGCATCTAAAGGGGAAAACGAATGCTCAAACATGATGGGGGATCAAAGGTGAGACGGTTGGGCCTAAGCGGAAAAGTCCGGATATGACCAAGATTGAAGAGGGCCGGTCACGTGTGAGACAGCCGGTCCGACCCGGCCAAAATCTGGAAATGATCAACTGTGAGTGGGGATGAATTGTGAGACGGCTGGTCTTAAACGGAGAAATCCAGAACATTTGGGACATGTTCAAAAGTTCAAGAATGAAGGAGGCTTAACCAAGTGTGAAGCAGCAGCCCGAAATGACCAAATATTCAAGCAGCAAATGCTGCAAGGTCGGGCCAAGCTTGAAGCATCCTGAAATGACCAAGGATGGAGCGATCCAATATCGCATGGACAGGCCAGACACGCAAAGTAATATCTGACCGAGGATGATGAGCACATCGCCGGACAAGCCGCCAAACTCTATAAAATGAGGCGGGCATATCCTCAGAAATGGAGTGGACATGAATCTCAAGCCAAAATGGAAGCAGAGATGAACCGGAGATGGCATGAATCGGACGTAACACGCAAAACCGAGGGGGGAGGAGACGAAAATGAAGCAGACGTGTAGCTGACATGGACCGGAGATGTCCGGAGACAAGCTGACACGCAGTTGAGATGCGGCGAAGAAACAGGGAAGTTCAGTGGAACAGAAACTGACTGACATGTAATGAGGGTGAAATGGACATGACCTGAGCGGTCCAGCTCGTGTAAGTTTACGATCGACGATGCTTTGTCTTTTGCTCTCAATTTGTGATCCAAGTTCATGGTGGTTTGTTTGGCACGGTTCGCTGTTTTTCAAATTAAATATAACGCTACGCCGCCTGCCTCGGCTCTTTAGCGGCAGGGCGAGGGGGCAGTGGATGTCGTGTACACCATGCTGGGTGTCGAGTGCGGGAACGCCATCTTCCTACGTCACTGCTCTTCTGCTACTCATGCGGTCAAAGGGAGGAGGGGGGAGGGGGCGGGAGAGGGAGGGGGGAGGGTGAGATGGGGGGTGGGGGGAGGGAAGGGGCAAGGGGGCCTGGCCTACAAATCAGGTAAAATGCAGGGAAGCCGGGCAAGGGGGTGGCAAACGAACGCAAAAACAGGGTGTCTCCAAACTTTCGGACTGCAGGGAGGAGGATAAGGTGGAGGGTACCTGAGGTAATCCCCAAGACGCCTGGGCCTGTGGCCTCGGCGGACTGTTTTGTGACTGCTACAGTTGGGTTCGATTGCTCCTTTGAGTGATACCTGGTTGCAAACGGCATGAGCAGGTTCACGCTTCTTGTATTTCAACTGGGATTTAAGATTTGTTTGGCATCTCCTAGACAAGCCGTGCACACAAGTTACCACCCCACCCACTGG
The DNA here is from genome assembly GCA_905221615.1 of Symbiodinium sp. CCMP2592. Classification (NCBI taxonomy): domain Eukaryota; class Dinophyceae; order Suessiales; family Symbiodiniaceae; genus Symbiodinium; species Symbiodinium sp. CCMP2592. The sequence goes on from CAJNDT010004580.1 coordinate 421,789, forward strand.
CAAAAGATATGAGAGCACATTTAGCTCTGTGCGCGTGTGTGCGTGAATTCACACTTCCATTGTGAACTTACACGCGAAACTTGGCAGTGAAATAGACATGCATACCTTAATTGGCATCAACAGGCTTGTTCTAAACATCAAGCAGCCAATTACTTTTGGCAAGCATTCAAGATTTCTGATGAAACCTCTCAGGGCTTAGAGTACCCCGGCAGTCCCTTTGCTGTACGCTTTGGGAGACTCTTGTGCACCGACCGGTCGAAACGGGGAGATCGTGATTTGGTGTTTTGATGGGCTTGTCCGCCTTGGAGACTGCCGTGATTTCAAAGCCCATTCCAGGGTCTCCGAGACTTTGATGGGTTTCTAAATTCTCCAGGAGCGCAGATCTTCCGGCTTCCAAAGGCATGGTCTTCCTGGAAGCTTCCAACAGTGTGGAAGTTCCTTATGTTTTCGAAGGGCTAGGTAGAGAAGGGTTGATCAGTAATTAGGGCAGAAACGGGGAGCTAGACTGTATGGAGTAAGTAGGGCTATGGATAGGGAGGGGTAAGAAGGAAAATAAAACAAGGGACAGGCTCACCATCAAACAGCAAGACTATGTACACATTATGTGACGGACAGGTCCCTACCCTTATGCTTCTTGGATTTCCCAAATAACCGCCTTACCTTGCCGCGCCAGAGCCTATGCTGCCGGTGCCCCATTCTTTCCTCCCCAAACATAGCTGCCCTACTTCCCTACCTTCCGTTATGCCCCGCCCTCCGTTGCCCTTTCTACTACCCTAGTAGCTACTTGTTCTAGATTCTGGGTAATCAGTCCGTCGCCTGCCGCCCCAAGCTTCCCTAAATGATCAAAACCCCCCATTCTTTGCTCAAGAACTTGAATTATTTTGTCCACCTGCCTGGTTTGTGAAGCTGGCCTGGTTGTTTGGAATCATCGGCTGCTTGATCAATATGAATCATCTGCTGCTTGATCAACAGCCATGGCCCTGTGAAGATTCCTCTAACAAGCAGCCAGCGCGGCTAGTACGGCCAATTCCCTAGTTCTTCTGCTCTAGGCCTTCATACCTTGAGATGTTCTATGGAACAGAAAGCCCGGGTTGCCTGTGCGAAGTAGGTAGTTGGCTGAAAATCAAACTCCTTTGCTATGTGCCTCCAACCTTCGGGTTTTGGTCAGATTCTTGTTTGGTTTATATGAAGGCAACATTACCCTTGCTTTTCCTCATTGGAATCCGTGGTTGTTGGTGATTCGTGCTTTGGCAAAGCCTTGTTGTGCGTGTCAGTGTCTGATTGAAGCTCTGGCAATTTGATGCAATGTATTCTGAATGCTCAACCCCTTGGGCTCTAGGCAATCCCACCTCCGTCGACACGTGAATCACCCATCGCACATACCCTACGCCCCCACCCTGCCCTTGACCCCCGACCTATCTTTCTGTTCTGCACAATGAAGTTTTTTGCGGCCAAGCTGTCCAAAAGAATTGCCATTGCTCCTGCAGCCAGCCTGACTGTCACAACATGGGTATTTCTATGCAGCCAACCTGTCTGTAGAACAGATTGCCTTCTGACGCAAACAAGTTGTCTGTAACAAAATGCTTAGTTCTGCTTCAACATCCATTCCGCCGACCACAAAGTGGCTAGTTTGTTTTATGCGACTACGCTGTCCGCAGACAACGGGTTTATCTGCAGCCAACCTGTCGGCAACGAGCAGTGATGTTTGCCCAGCCAGCAGCTCCATGGCAAAGTGGGAACTGGTGTTTGTAGCTTGACCGTAACAAAATGGATGGCTTGCACTCTACGACCCACCTGACCACAACAAACTGTTTTTGTTCGAAGCACGTGCTTTCAACTGCCTGGAAGGGGTGGGTTAGAGGGCTTAGCAAAGGCAAGGAGGGAGACTTGGCAGGAATCGGAGACAAGTAGAGCAAATCCGCAGGGCAGGGTTTGCCAAAGGGAGGAAGGTAATTACTTCGGGTAGCCGGTGGTTGCGGGTGGCGGACATGGCGGGGTAGGGTGGGGTCCAAAGCGCACAAGGGCTGCAGTTGCGGAGCACAGGCAGGGGAGGGTAAAGCGGGTATTCAGATAGCTGACAACCGGGAGCTTTGATCGAGTCCAGTAATTCTCGAAAAGACCAACAGTCCATCAACGCATCACGAGTCAGTTGAACGCTATCAAATTTTTTGAAGCACAATGGATGAATGTTGAACCCGAATACACATAACTGAAATTCACAAAGCTGTATACCATTTTGCCCCCGTATATACGGAGATGTGGTCCGGAAATTGAGCATGGCCTTGGTTGCGCCAGTGCTTTCCACAAAACGCGCGCACCTAATTATGCTGTTGGGTTTCTGAATGGGATAATTTTATACTCATCGACAGGTGCCTTTTCTCCTCTGTCGTTACGGGCCAAGACTTCGGGGGACCATGGGGGCGCCGCCTGGCCCGGATCGTTCCTGATGGACACCGGCGATGGGCGCCCCGACGCACAGGAGCGACAGGCGTAAGATAATGATGAAATGCACCCCTTGCTGCCTTGAGTTTTCAGGACGAGTGTGAGCCTGGCAGACCCGTGTCGCCTGCGTTAAAGCAGGCCCGGCTGGACCCGAAGCCGATATTCCGCCAATGTACAGCTCCAAAGACAGATGCATGTGCAATGTCATTGCAAGTTGGGAATGCTGCCAGGAGACTTGCTTCGTCTTTGATTGGGATGACACTATACTCCCCACGTGTGGGACTAAAGTCTTTTATCACAAGCTCCAAAACAAATGCCACTCGAAGGTCGTGGCTTGAGCGAATCCACGCATTGGCAGGCTCCGGGCGGCATTTGTGGTGATGAGTTCCAGGCCAATAGCTGTGACTGATCCATACCTGGACAGGCGGCCCTTTGCGGCCTGAAGTTCAGAGGCAGTGCTGCTCCTAGCATTCCTGATCACTCCTGCATGGTCCAACGTGCATTGGACTGGCTTTGCCTGTCTGCTCAGGCTTGCCAGTCTTTGCTCTGCTTGGCCCCGAGTGCCAAGTGGCATTGCATCTGTGCTCCATGGGGCGCATCTGATATCAAGCTAAACGCCATAGCCCGTAGTCTGTTGGACAAAACGGAAGGCAGTGACGCAGACATTGCAAATTGCCTCCACGCACGGGGCTCGCTGCACGTCGTGCCGTGCTGTTGACTTTTCTTGGTTGATTGCATGTTTATGTCCGAGGTTGGGCAACATTGTGATTATTACGAACAGTGCCCCCGGCTGGGTGATCTTCTTAGTCCTTCGGTGTGGGATATGAGGACCTTCTTTGCGTTGAAATCGGCCCCGAGGTTGACCAATCTTGCCAAATTTTCATGCCGCAGATCCTCCAACAGGTCTAGCCATGCAGCCGGCCGTGATCCGATTTCCGATGGGCATGCTGAGAATCATGCATGCGCTTAGCGCGGTTGCGATGCAAGATTTTCTCCATCCGGCGATGGCTCAAGTAGCATGCTGCCTAAGCGCGTGCTCTAATGTAGAGTAGGGCTCCAGGTCTTTTGCGGATCGAGGGAGCCGGGGAAAAGGATTCCTTCGACACTTTGCAAAGGCGGTACAGAACATGCCATGTGACCATAGCCATTAGATGGGTTTCATCCTTTGGACTCACTAGGACAGGAACCCTAGGCCGGACACCCGCTGCCCGTGCAATGTGCGGAAACTGATCAGGCCGCGACGCATGCGAAGCACCTACTGGTAAGAGGAAACCGGGAGGCGCTCTGATTTCCGAAGGTGCCATGGAGTTTTTTGCCAGAAGCGTTCAGCCACCTCCGCAAAGGCCTGGCTGAGAGTTAGCAGGCGCTGGGAGATTCTCAAAGGCTCTGTGCTGCCCTGCGAGGCACGTTCCCGTTGACGTGAACCATGGCGGAAGTGTCAACCTAGATAAGGCAGTCGTGATCTTAGAAGCCATGGTGAGCTCTTGTCATCTCCTGTGAATGCGGACCTTTCTCTTGTCTGTGCTGCGCCCGACTCTGATGCCGAGGCCATGGATCAGCTAGCATCAGCAGCTTCAAGGATTCTGGCTAGCAAGAAGATCCAGGAAGTGACTTTGCCGCAGCTCGTGCTCAAGTCCAAGACTGCCGCAGAAAAGACTACACTTCTTCGTCCTGCCTTTGCCAGGCTTTGAAGCCCCCGCCAGCCCCCAGGCACATGGCGAGTTGAAGCTAGAGACTTCTCGAGTGAGCACAGGCATAGCATAGAAGCCGCTGTTTTGCGTGCAAACCTCGACACTTCGGATGCAGGCCACGCGAGAGGCTTCCCTTTGCCAAGTCCAGCAATGAGGCCAAGGATTGTCGACGGCCGTGGGGCGCAGTGTGTCGGACGGTTTCGTAAGAGCAGGACGTAGCTGAGCGATGTCCACACTCCGACTCCGAGCCCTTGGCTCAGCTGGGCCCAGCTGCAGCGGAGGGGAAGCCTCTCTTTTCCCGCTGTGCGGTGCTGTGCTGAGGTCCATATGTTCTTTGAGCTCTGGAAGCTCACTGACAGGCCAAGCACTGACATCTGCAGAGCGTGAAGTCGGCTTTCGGTGGAGAGCTTGCCAGAAGACGCCTGCGGCTTCCCGACGGTTCTCTCAAGTGACTTCGGTCGGGAGGAGCTCGTTTGAATGCAGGGCATGTCGCTCAATTTGCCGGGCCAACCGCTCTGGACGAACCGCACATCTTTGTGCACAGAGGACCCCAAGGACAAGGTTCAGACGAGGTTCGCACCAATTTCGCTGCCGAATGAGCAGTCGGACATGCCATGCGACCAGCATTAGTGTTTTAAGTTTCAGTGCGCAGCTTAGAGCTTAGGGGCAGTCCATAATGTTTAAGAGTCAGCGTCAGACTGATATGCGTCAATAAATGGAATCGGCCAATGACATGTATTTCTGCACATTGTTGTTGATCCTGATATTTCAATGTTTCCTTGTCTGAGAGGCACTTGGTTGCCCCCTGTCAGCCGTAACCTTTCATGCGTTTACCCTTTCGGGTTTACTGTTTCCCCCGTGTAAAAGCCAAGGTTACGGACCATCCTGCACTTCGTTGCTTGCTAGCTGCTAGCTGCTAGCGGGCCTCTCAGCTAACCGTCAACAGCTCCTGGAATCGAGTCCTCACGATGGCTGCAGGTCAGGCCTTCCAGATTTTTCTTTATGCCAGTTGTGTGCTGCTGCCCAGCTTTTGATTCGCTTGCAAGCTTGCCGTTTGTCCTGTGGGTGTGTGTGTGTGTGTGTGTGTGTGTGTCTGCCACAGGTGTCGTCCTCTGCCACTTGACCATTTAGGCAATCAGTGAGTCCTGGCACCAAGAGATAGACAGGCTTTCGGGTCGTCCTTCAGGCGAAACTCTTCTCAACTCCGCAACAGCCATCAGTAGAACTCAATGGTAGCCGGCCTGTCTCCACGCTTGGTGTGGGAACTATGGCAGGGTAGCTCGCGACTCGACATTTCGTCTGCACCGTCATGCTACTGACGCAGTTCGGCTCCAGTTCAGCCAGTACAGTGAGATACGGGCTCGTCTGGCTAAGCCGTTTCACTGCAAGCTGGCCGTGTGTCCAATCCTGTAGTGATCACATTGCCTGTGTCTCATATGAACTGCAGACACGGCGGCGGCTTTTGGCCATAGCGCATGGCGCTGCACAAACGGTGGATGTGACCAACTTCTGCCTCCTTGATGCGGCTCCAAGTCTAGGCCTGCAGATTGTCAACAGAGAAAACCAGTATGCATTCGCCGAGAGTGCCATGTGTTTGAATTTGGAGGCACGCCGGCACTGTCTGTAGCCGATGTTACATCCGCCTTCTGTCATGCAAAGCGAGAAGCGCCACCCAGTGGCAGTGCAGATGGCTCCGGATCCGAGCTCGGATCAAAATAGAGCAACTGCCCCGGTCGCGGCAGGGCGGCAAGAGACCGGCTTGAATACATGTCGGCTTCTGGCACGTGCTGTCCATCGTCATGTGCCTTGTGCTCGCTCCGCAGATTCGCAGTTATCCGATCTATGCGAAGCCCATGCACGCACCCCTGACCTTTAAGCCACTTGGTGTGCCAGCGGGCGCTGCAATTTCGACGGCTTTCCCTTTTTCTCATCGTGCTGGCCAACCTACGTACCAAGCTCAGGATCACAACCTTCAGACGAGAATGCAAGAAGTTTTCGCCAGGAGCCTAATTAGAAGTCAGAGGCGGCGTATCACTGTGCTTGACATCATTACTGTGGGGGAGTGGATGGCAGCGCATTCCAAAGCCTCCGCCCGAGCACCCAAGAACTTGAATGGCATTGAATCGAATCGAAAGAGAAATGTGTTGATGGCGTGGCAAACCTGCAGCTGTTGCCTCCATAGGCCCTAGGCTAGAGACGGACTTCAACAGAAAGTGTTTGTATCGCGAAGAACAGCGAGACGGGCTGACTAGAAGTCTGTAACTCTGTACATCAGCTCAGGAACTTGATCTCGATTGGGGACGGAGACGCCGAGCGTGCTGCTAGCCTAAGGCTGCAGGCCTGAAGCAGCATGTAAGCTTCTTTCTGTCTTCCTGGCATTGCATGGCCTGTGTCCATGCGCAGGCACCCTCAGAGCGCAGAGGCCCCTTAGGCATCGTGATGCCCCTGTCAGTTTCATTTCGAAAAGCCTCGATTGTGCAGGCGAGGAATCCCGGCAACGGGTAAAATCAGCATCGAGCCGAGATTCAGAACCCGAGTAGAGCGAAACAGTTGGAGCGAAAGAAGCGGTGAGGTGAAGCTGGTGGAGCTGCCAACTTGCCAGCAGCTGATCGTGCAGCATGAGATGCTCCAGGACTGGGACGTCAAAGGAGCCAGAGAAATCCTTCATGACTGGAAGGGTTCTTTTGGCAGGTTCGGTTGCCAGATGTCACTGCATTTAGTGGCAGCCTGGACTTGAAGTCGCGCTTTCCAACGGGGTCCCCGCAGTCGAAGGCTCGATGCATCAGTCCGCCTTCGTCCACTCGTGCCCGTGCGACCACATTTGTGCAACTGCCCGTGCTCTCGCCCTCGGTCTCATGCTGCTCAAGTGAGCTAAGAGCTAGTAGCTCGGAGCGTCATGTGTTTCTGGAACGAGGATCCGGAAGATGCGAGAAAGAAGCATTGAATGCATGCGACCGTGATGATGTGTCCAGCAGATCTCTCTGTCTGTCCAAGTCTCTGTCCGTCCACCTATGTTTCTTGCACACCGGGAGTGCCTCTTCGCGACACTAGATCTAAGTTTCAGCCACGACCGAGACCGACGGGCAATCACAGCTTTCCATAGCATGACAGCTCATGGAGTCGGATGTGGCCGAAGAGGTGGGAAAAGATCGCCTGCTCGGCATTAGCTTACAGCAGATGCGTCCAGGCGAAGGCCTCGCTCGAGAGCCAAGTTCAAGATGACGAGGATTGGCAGGAGCACTGTTTGCCAACCTGGTGGGACCGCCACTGCCAACTTCAGCGCCCTGACGGCCTGTTGCTCGAAAGAGGCTTGGCTCCTACACTGATCTGAACCAAGGCACACCTACGGCTCCTCCACTTTATCCGTGAGGGTGAAGGCAGCACTGCCTTGCATGTTGCCATGCGTGGTTGCGTCGAGCGCGAAGCGAAGAGGCTCTGGGACTTCAGGAGTCCGATGTCCAGTCCCTGCTTCTGGCCATGAGCGCCTTTTGCGTCCCTCACCCGGTTCTTGCGGTTCTTGCGGGTTCTTGGGTTTCGGAAGACTCAGGCACGCTGCGTGGACCCCACCGTGGAACTCGTGCTCGAGTCGGGGGCTAGGGGGCTTTCTGGCCGGAGGTTTGACTGTCTGCCTTGGAGGCTAGACGCTTCGGAGAACGATCTCTCCGATGAGGTGCCCGAACGATCGCAGCCGAGTCAAAGCGCCTCCAAGCGCAAAGCTGCAGAGGCTGGAGCCATTCTGGTTTCAGGGTTGCAGGGCTTTGGCAAACGCCGGCAAGGCTCATCTCCTGCATGGCATGTGCCCGTTCGTGCTCGTGCCAAGCTGTCCTGCCGAAGGTGCCTTTGCCCTTGTCAGGTCATGCGAGGCTCCGTGTGCTGAAGCTACACAAGAACCAGGCGAGCCGACTGATTCAGCCGTCGCAGGCACAACGAAGCAACAGCTTCGAGTGTGCGATTTTGGCAGGTCGGCGATGCGACATGTCAAAAGATTGCATCACTCGTCTGGCATCAGAAGCAGGCAGTGGAGGCGTCGACGCAAAGCAGAGCCAATGCATTCAGTTGAACGACGTTCTTGTTGCTTTGCAACCTTGCCGGAACCCTTGGTCCCCTGGCAATTCGGCCCCTGGTCCCTGGTCAGCTTCCTCCACTTACAGCATGTGAAGACATGTTGAAACTCTACAGCATTTGGAGCCTCACATGCCCAGCATGTACACAGGAGTAACATGACTTGGTGTGAAGTTGTCGACAACCACTGGAGGTGCTGCCAGCCCCACCGCCGGAGTCCAATGCATCGGGCGACACGACAGCGTCATTTGAGCGGAACCTCAAACAGTTTGTCTCCGAATCGGGCAGCCTTGCGGCAGCAGAGCCCGTCTATAGTGGCCCATCAAGCTGACCTCAACCGATGGGGCTGTCGTCACTTTAAAGCGACACCTAGCTGTTCTTACATCTTGGTCCTGCAGAGAGGTGGGCAATGGTCCTCACGCAGTTCTTCCTGGAGTCTTGCGAACATCAGATCAAAGTCCGCAGAAATGTTGAAACCGTGCAGCATCTGGAGCCCGAGAGCGACTCCAGCCATCATGCGGCTTACTGTCCTGTGTGGTAGTACCGCATTCGGCGCTTACGTTCCTGCCCTCCTCGCTCCCTTGTTGCGCCTCTGCCACTCCCCTTGACCGGGGAAACGGCTTTCAAGGAGGGCGAAGGGACGGGACAGGACAGGGGAGGAAAGGCAGCAGGGTGGGAGAAGGCAGAAGGGCAGGTCAGTAGGTGCAAGGAAAAGAGCAGGAGAATCAGTATGAAAGACAACGCGCAGCGTTGCGCGTCAGTTTGTGCCTTGGCGGTCTGTTTGACGTCTTGGAATCAGGGCCCTTGGTTCGCGGTCTGGAAATCACCCTATCCTGGCAACAGCCAGAACCACTGCACTGCCAACTACAAACTACATCGTGTGCAGTCGGAGATAGTGAGAAAATGCTGCCCTCAATGCTGTGCCCATGCAGCTTGAGTATCCGACATGCTATTTACTTTTGTATATAGTATTACGAGCCAGGAAAGGTTCCACCGGTAGGACGCGGTAGGACAGGGCTCTGCGCATGCAGTTCCGGCAGCTTCCCTGATCCAGGAGATCCACTTGTCGCACAACGAAGTTCGACAAAAGGGCATCGTGGTCGCAACAGTTCCTGGTCAGCCACGCCACTGCGCGTGCAGGCACATATGAACGCAGCGCGAGGCATGGCGGCCCTGCTGGTTGCACTCGCACTGCATCCTCAGAAGGCGAGGTTGCCAATGTACACGAGCTGGCCAATGTACAGGAGCTGGGTCAACAGGAGGAGTTTCTAGTTTCCACTTGCTTCAGGCGTATCCGCGAGCCGCTCCAGGCGAAGCACGCATCTCAGTCCACCCAGGACCGGTGCAGAAACGAAGCATTGGATTCAAAGCCGAGGAGGTGCCATGTTGGGTGCGGTTGGAGCATAACCAGGAGCTTTGGCTGCAGCGGAGGATTCGGCTCTCCCTTTTCCCGGCCCCCCGCTAGCCCTGGCCCTAGCCCTCCCTATCCTCGCCTTCGCCCTAGCCCTCTCCCTAGACCTAGACCTCGCCCTAGCCCTAGCCCTACTTCTAGCTCTAGTTCTAGCTCTAGCTCTATCTCTATCTCTCTGCCTCTCTCCAAAACAAGGTGTCTCACGCCGAGTACCTTCTGAACATGTTGAGCCAGGAGAGCCATAACAGAGTCAGATCTTAGCAGAAAGTCACGTCTGTGGAGGATCCCACGAAGTTGCGCACATGCCTCGCTCCCCGACGTGACAGAGGTCCAAGCTGCACTTCTTTCCGATGTCAGGCCAGCAGTTTAGGGTTTCTCATTCTTGCAACAGCCAACACTCGGTGCCTCAGCGAGGCAGTTGAGAATGTGGCGCATGTTCACCTGTACTGTGTCGACAAGCAGGCACCCGCACCAGCACAGCTTTCGAGTCCTTTGCACTCTTTGCCGTGACAAGATCTGTGCAGGACGATATGCAAAGTGAGACAAAGAAACATGCTCAGGCACTTGACTTGAGCCAATTGAAATCTTGGAACCTTTGCGGCGACCTGTCGCAGGCCGCGCTACAAGAAGCCGTTGGGGATTGTCTCCAGGGCCACCCGCGGGGCCCGGGCGGCGGTGACACACTGAAGACCAAGTGCCTGCCTCCGCTTCGAACGCCTTCGGACGCAGCAGAGTGCCGCCTGGTGGAGCTCAACGTGCAGCACCCAGCGGGACCCAGCGTGCCCTTGCAGGTCAGGCCTTGCGAGACTTGAGGTGGATCCTGACAACGGTGCTGGGCTGGATCTCAGCGAGGGTCACTACGGCTTCGTGGTGGATGCCGTGGAAGCTGAGCCCGGGCAGCAGCGAGGCGCTCAAAGACCCTCAGGCTTCTTTTTGAAGGACTGCTTTTTGCCTCAGAGGCTCTCACCGGGAGATGTGCTTCTTGAAATCGATGGCGTGCAGCCTCTCGCCTAGTCGCTGTGCTTGAACCGCGTGATTGTTGCTGAGAGGGCGTGCATCAGGTTGTGGGGAGGCTTGGGACTGGAGCGCCTGGGTGAGGCTCGCGGCTCGCAAGCTTCCAGGCAGAGACAGACGAAGCTCCAAAAGTTCGCTTTGCCGGAAAGGCCTTCGGCAGCCGCTTTGCGGACGGGGCTCGGCTGCGTGTTGCACGAGCGGATGCAGTGCAGGGCCGCGCCCTTTGGCAGTCTTGCCCTCGGGCACTCGGGAGACCACTGAAGCTGCCACCGGCAAGGATCATCAAGCTAAGGCAGCTTTCGATTCCCGGACCATCCTTGTCTTCTCGATGCGAGAACTTGCGTGAATCCCTGGGCCGGGGCCACCACGGACGCAGCTACAGCGCTGCAGAGTCTTGTGCTTACTATACCGAGGTCAAGACTTGGCCATCATGAGCCAGCAATGTGGCGTGCAAGCAAAGCTGGAGGCTGTTACAAGAAGCTGAACCAGTTGTTCTGTCATGTAAAGATTCCTGCTCTGTGAGGATGATGGTGTTTGGTTGCGTGGGCCTCCGCAACAGCAGCGTCATGGGCTCTGTCGGACAAGGGCCCGGCCCATCGCACCGGCGATTCGTTCGGAAGCTTCACGGGTCAGGCTGGGCTGCGGAGGAGCTGCCGAGGCGCCAGAACCCTTGCCCCACTTGCCCCAGTCTCCCGGTCCTCTGCCTTCTAAGACCAGAAATCACCGCCACCCTACTACAAGCGCTCCCTCAAAACCTCAGTAGTGCCTCCGGTGTGAAGTGCAGTCGAAAGCTTTGTTGTTGCACCGGGCAGTCCCAAAGGCCGATGCACAACGTGTCACGCCTTGTAAGGGGTGCACAGCGAGGATGATATGTTTTCCGCAGCCGTCAGAACAAGCAACAAGCACTACAGCAGATACAGCAGTGGCAGGCTTCTGGCCTTCTACTTCCCCGAAACGTCGCTTCCGCTGCTGGGACTTCCCCTGGTTCAGGGAAGGCCGCCAAGCTTGCACAGTGTCTCACAGGTTTCCTTCTTGCCATTGGCGTGGTGATCCCGACGAGCTGTGCCGAACGGAGATCGAGCCTACTTCGGAGGAGCCCCGAGCCCGAGCCCGAGCCCCGCTGCGACTCAAGAGCCGAGCTGCCGAGCTGCCGAGCTGCCTGGCAGCGCTCGAGGACAAGATGCGAGAAGAGCTTCGTCTCGGCGAGCTGTCAGGCCAGAAGCACATGGCAAGCTCCTTGTGACGGAGCGAACATGCTCGAAACGACTCCTGCTCAGATGGAAGCTTTGCAGAACTGTCATCTTGGGAAAAGCTCCTCAGAGGACAGTGGTGCCTGCCTCAGAAGGCGCTACTTCTCCCGCTACTTGAAGGCGATGCAAGTGCCCAACGGTCAACTCAAAACACAATCAAAACTGCTTGGCACTTTGGTTGACAGGTGCGAAGATGACGACATATTCGATGAGGATCTGCCAGTGGAGCCATTGGAAGCTTCTTGGCTGCATCCGTTCTTTCACGAAGCCGTTCTTCCTCATAATGTTGTTGGGCGACAGGCGCCGGACGATGGCCCAGACGTATTCGAGGGACAGGTACACCTCTTCCGTCACGAAGCCTGAACTCTCAACTTTGGCAGCAACCTTGGCAAAACGGGCTGACAGGTTCTGGCACCCGAAGCGCATGTCTCGGATCCACTCCGGGTCGCGGCCTCATGCAGGACTGGGCCAGTCGGTGCAGGGCGTGGCTCCGCGTGGCTCAGGTCCTGATGTTGGTTGGACTTCCAGGATCCGGCCATGAAGCTCAGGCTGTTGCCCTGCGTGTCCAAAGCCAGAGCCCGGGCTTCCCAGGCAAGAGTACGCTGGCCGCGAGGCCGACAGGGACGTTGCCCTTGCAATCCTTGCAGACCTGCAGTGATAGCAAGTACCACAACACAACTGGTCATGCGTGCGTTTCGTGCATGAGCTTCTTAGGGTTCCCTTCGAGGCACAGGGTCTTACGCCGGCATGTTACAACCGTCGGCCTGAATGTTGGGCGGCTGAAGAGACGCAGCAGAGAGCGGCATGATGCTGCTGCTGAGCATGTTGGACGAAGTTTCGAAGGTTGAGCGGGGTTGCGAGAGCTGGGCACCGACTGCCCGCCTTTCAGGTGGGTGGTGGTGGATGTAGGCACAGCATGTATTGCCAAGCTTGCGCCTGGCACGGTGCGGTCAAGAAGGTGTTGAAGTCAACCTGAAGCTAGGTCAACGCGAGTCAACGCAAGAGACCGGATGACCGTGAAGGACGCACCAAACTTCCTGAAAAGATAGTGTGGCACTGTTTGGGTCCAGCCCGGATGCCTGCACGATCTGGTGGAGCTCAGCATGGGAACAAGAGGAGCAAGACGAGCAACGGAGGATCCGAGCCGCAAAGACGCGTAAAGCTTCAAAGGGTTCATCTTCTGAGGAAGCGTACAGGCATGCAGCACGTGCTTCATCGCTTGTGTTCATGAGCTCGGCAGTGTTTTCAGCTTCACTGCACAAGTCAGGATGCATCGCGTTGGGTGTGGGCCCTTGCTGTTTCTGGACCATTTCAAAAAAACACCAGCTGCTGTGATGTGCCCCTGCTGCCTAAGGTGGGTCGTCATAAACCAGGACACGCTCGGGGTCGAGCTCTCAGAAGTTGTCAGCATTAACACGAAGCCTGAGGTTGCACGTTGCAGCTCATGTCATGTATGGATTCAGGACAGGAAGAAATGTGTGACCACTGCAATTGATGCATTATCCTCCGTGCGGCCTGCAAGCTTCGGGACAGCACGTCGCCGTGCTGCGGCACTTTCTGCTTTGGCGAACGTGCCAGGGGCAGAAGGTGGTCATTGACCGTTGCAACGTGACGCGACTGCAACGACGAGTCTGGCTCGGCGTGGCAGATGAGAACCAGGCCGCTTGCGCAATGCAGCGCAGAAGAAGAGGAGCCACAGCCACAGCCAAGACCCGCCAGCCGCCAGGCCAGCGTGGCCTGCATTTGGTTAGATGTGCCAGAGGCCGGGTCGAGCTTAGGACCTTTGGATCTCAAAGAGCAGCCTTGAATGCTGTTTGCATCCACTTGACGTGCTGGTGCCGCAGCGGTGGTGTATCAAGGGGACGTGCTACAGGGTTCGTCTGCAGCCATGCCGCTCGGTCGACAGCAGTGAGCCGTAAACAAGGCTTGATCGCATCCGTCCTTTGATTTTGCGCTGCCTTCCGGCCTGCTGTGCGTCATGATGCAGGCTGTCCGCCTGGCACATGGCCGGTTCCACAAGCCTTGCTGACTTTAAGCAGCCTCTTGGCACGGTGAGGGAGGCGCGCGACATCCTGTCTCCAGATCTGGGGAACTCAGGCTTGCGCTGCTTGGTGAAGGCGCTTATTCCGCTGTTTACAAGGTGCTCCCTGGTTTCCAGAGCTACAAGATGCACATCCGTGGAGTCGACAGGTTCTTCGCTTGGCGGACAACGAGATCTACGCCTTGAAGAAGGTTCCGGCGCTGAAGTTGTCCGATGCTCGTGTCCCCGCTTGCCATTGCCATTGCCGGAAACCGAGGTCAAGCTCCCTTCTCTATCCGACAAGGAGAAGCAGAATGCCTTGAATGAGGTGCTTGCAATGCTGGCCATCATCTTCAAACACACGTCTTGATTGAGGTACTCAGTCATCTCAGTTCCAAGCATGTTTGCTTCTATGCAGGTCCGGTTGCTTGCATCTGTCAAGCACCCCAACGTCGTGCACCAAGTATTGCGTTGATCGGCATGTGCAAATCTCCCGCATTCGCCAATGGCACCTGCAGCTACGGGCTACCACCCAGCTAAAGTGCCTGACTGCTTTTCGCACGATTGCAACACATTGCGGCCCTATGGTGCCGTCGCAAGCAATGCTTTGGACATCAGGTCGTCGCTTACAAGGAGGCTTTTTGGGACGACAAGACCCGGTGTCTGTGCATCGTGCAGGACTTCAGGTGCATCCTTTGCTTGCTTGGTGCATCTGCACCTTTGTCAGGAGTGTGCAGATGGCGACCTCCTTCAGCAGATCAATAAATGCAAGCAGGAACGAGCCTACCTGCGCGAGGTGCTTTGAGCTGCATTGAGCGCGGCATGTTTCGAGAGCCGACCTCCAGGCGGACGTGTGGCGATACCTCGACGGAATGTGCCAAGGCCTCAAGGCACGGACCGGAGATCTTCCAGACCATCTCTGAAGCCTTGGCACCCTCTGCTTACACTTGCGGCAGGCCTTGCACGACATCCGGGTGTTACATCGCGACATGAAGTCAGCGAATGTCTTCCTGCATCTGAGCCGCAAAGAGGGAACTGACCCGAGCGAAAGTTAGCGAACCAACCCTTCGAATGCCTCGAAGTGCAGGTCCGCAACGCCTGAGTTCTGATCAAATTGACCAGGTTTCTCTCACGCCTCCTCACAAGCGACCACTGAGGAGCCACACGAAGGATGGGACCATGGCAAAACTTGGAGACTTCAACGTCTCGAAGGCAGAGCAGGATATCATGATCGCCTGACAACCGTTGATCGCAGCCCGTGCCCAGGTTGCGAAGCGCGGTCTTTGCATGACTCAAACTGGCACGCCTTACTACGCATCTCCTGAAGTTTGGCGAGACATGCCCTATGACGCACCTCGCTTCTTTGCATCACGTACTTGAAGCCGGAAGCTCAAGACAGTGAAAGCCAAGGCGAAAAGTGACATGTGGTCTCTGGGCTGTATCCTGTACGACGCTCGCATGTACTCATTGACAGATTGTTGTGGCCATTCTAATTGGTGCTGGGACGGAGGGGAAAGTAGCTGAAACGCGCCCGAATGCCATCAAAGGAGATGGTGGCTCTGCGGCCTCCTTTCCGAGCAGAGGATATGGAGGGGCTGTATCGCAACTTGTTTGAGTAGCACCACTCCCATGTCACCTTCGCTCGGTGTTGTGCATGGTGCGCAGAGGTAAAGTTGTGCGTGGGCAGTACCCACGAATACCGGCACATTACAGCAGCTGGTCGCAATCGGTCACTTGCAAATGAGACGTTTGTCGTCGAATTTGTGCTCGCAGGCCAGGACCTTGCGGATGTGATCGCAGCGCTTCTTCAGGCGCTGCCAAAATGTCGCTTCGGGACTCCAGGACGCCCTACTCAGGCCCTACTCATACTCCCTTCTGTTTCAGGTCCACCCTCGGAATCGCTGGGGCCTCGGCGTTTGGGGGAAAAGCTGAGCCGTGGTGGTGTATTTTAGCAGCATCATTCCTTCTCTTTCAAGCCCCAGGCCCAGCCGTGGACCAGTTATACCAAATGCCTCAAATGGCTCGTCATTGCACTGGACTCCCTCGCGAGGCGATGCAGCGCATCGCGTGCCGTAGGTAGAGAGTTCGGGGTGGGTGATGTCTAAGTTGCACACGTTCGTTTCATTTTGGTAAGCACATCGACAGGAGAAGTTCACATCGGACCTGTTGTCTACCATCAAACTTCCGAAGAACGCCATAGCTGCCTTCTGAGATCTTCCGTTCACCTGGTCCTCGAGAATCTTGAGAAGCCTGGAGATCCAGCTTTGGACCAAGGACCTCGGCGGATGCCTTCCCAAGCCGCGCTATCAGGTGGATCTGCGCGCGATGACCTCAGCTTTGGCTAACTGATGGCGGGCAGTTTGAGTTTCTCTCCCAGGATGCACTTCTTCCTGAAGAGTCTGATCGTTTTGACACGGACAGTCCTGCTGAACGCCAAGCAGGGCGCAGTCGGTTGGGATCTGCACAAGCTCAAGGCCCTTGAGAGGGGAAAGGAGAGGGGTGCTGTCGAAAAGTTGGGAGACGCTGCATACTGCCGTAGCCTGCTTCTTGCTTTGCTTGCGTTTCTTCGCGGAGGCCTTCCTCCGATACCCCCCGCTCGGGGCACTCGGAACCTTGGAAGCGCGGGGGGCGCCTCGGTGGCTCGTGAGGACCGGGAGAAGACTTTAAATAAGCCGGAGAGGAGTTTTCCATGCCATGATATGCCATGCCGAGCCACAAAGAGGAAGCTGGAGATAGCCTTGACATCTACATGCAGCTCCTGGGCTGCAGGGTGAAGTGCGACGTCCCGGCTGAAGTGCCTCTCCAGGCGTGTGGAAGGAAGGGACGAGACGAGCGCTAGCCGTGCAGTGCCTCGCCGGGCCATCGCCTGAGAACTGACGGCTTTGCCACCCCCAGTGCCTCTCGCCAGCGGCTAGCTCTTTCGGCGAAGGACATGACCGGATCTCGGCCCGAAAGCGATGCGAGCAGCGTTGCTCCCTATCAGGCGGGGGCTGTGCTGCAGATCCTATGGACACGTCTTGACGGCTTTGGCTGATGCAGGTTGGCAGTGTCGGACGTCAGCCCAGGCTACCCGCTGTCGGGGAATCTCGAGGACTCCCTCGACTTGCACACCCGCCGGCCATTCCGGGAGTCACACCATGTCATGTGACACCGAGGAGTCACCCTGAACCCTCATTACAACGTGGGGCAGAAGCAGCTGCCCAAGTTTCTCTGGAAACGGGTTCCATCCAGCAGCAAAGCTTTGCGAAGGCAGAGGGAGCCCAGAAGACCGATGTCCATATATGCCCGTCAGTCCGCGGCCAAGCACAAGCCGCGCCTGGGTCTTCCGTGTGACACATTCTTTCAGGCTTTACACCGGCTGTGGCTTGCATCGGCATTTGGCTCCCAATGTGCATAGCAAAGCCATGCTGAAGTCGGCTTGCAGTCTGAGGGGCATTGCCAAACACTCGAACTTGCCCTTCAAACCACAACCAACCCGGCTCCCAGAGAGCCGCACTATCTGACAGCCGGGGGCGATAAGCCAAAAGTAAAGGTGGTGGCAGCATCTGACGACGGGAAACCCTCAAGAAAAGGCCTTGCCCCGTTGGCGGCCGAAAGCCGGCGAGCCAAAGCATCCAACGGCCCAACGAACCTTTCGATACACCTCTCGGAGGAAGCTTGGAAACAGTGGCTGAAAGCAATCCCTTGCATGAGCATTCAATGTCAAGGACGGTGCTTTAGGACTTGAAAGTTGCATGTCAGTCGACGGAAGAAATGTGAGCGCTTCGGCAATGTTTCGCTGTCAGTGGCAAACTTTTGGCGGGCGGTCACTTTCGCCACATCATTGGCAGACACTCACGGTTGAACCCCCACGCAGCACTGCCTGCCTGAGGCAATATGGAGTTGGAGAGTCGCAGCCTTGGTTTTGTCAAAGTCACAGCCTTCACCGTGTTGCCACTCCGTTCGCCATGCCGAGGCCTTCTTCTCGCCCGGAGAAGGAGGAAAGACAGCCAAAAGATTCAGGCGCGGCCGTGTGTGCTTGGGAGCTCCTGGTATCCTCCAGCTTCCAAGGCAAAAAGCGTTCTCTCATTCCGAGGCAGGAGCACATCGTGCTTGTCACGCTGAGCCTCTCTGTTTCAGCTTCCATGATTCACTCATATCTTGTGATTCTCCGTGTCGCATGTCGCACCCCTTTTCGCACTGCACATTGGTACATTGTATCGTTGATAGCGGTATCATCTACGGCACGGGCTATGGTACACACGTCCGTCTGTCTGTCTAGCCGTCCGGCTGTATGTATGTCTTCGTGCCTGCCGCGCCGGCATGTACGTTTGTGCATGTAGTCTGCGTGTATGTATGTATGGATGGATGGCCGGACGGATGTATACAAGTGGGTACGTACGTGCATGCATGTATGCGTGGTATGTATCTATGCATCTGTGTATCTGTGCATCCTTGTACTCATCGACATACCCCAAAATGCCTCGTACATGTAATCTTTGGCTCAAGTCTTCTTGTAGAGAATCTTGGTTTGCTCACGTTTCCTGCTTATGCTAGCGCATGGATTACTGTCGTGCTGTTTTGCCGTTTTCGGGGTCTTGGCGTTTCTGGAATTTTCGGTGTCGTGGGTCTTGGGGGCGGGGGGCGGGGGCGCTGATAACGCCCACTTTGCCACCATCATAATGATCATCGTCATCATTGTCACCATCATCGTCGTCCTCGTCATGGTCATCGTTTACGTTCCGGTGCTCACATCATCCCCACATGAGAGCTTGAGGGTCTCTATTGAATAAAGATTCGTGTGTAGCAGCAACCAGGTTCGGCTTTTGGGGTTCAGACACGTCTCGCAGAAGCATCACGTGTACTGACACCTGTTCGGAGGCATGCTAGAAGCTAGCAGCTTTTACATCCAGAGTTCCAGTGCAGCTATGCCTTTCGGTGCTGGGGTATGCACTCCCACATTTCGGAAGAAATCACTGCAGACTCCTTCAATCATCTTCCGACTAAGACCCTCAACACAACAATAACTACACAGTGCTCCAGCAAAAAACCGACCCAAAACCTAAAATTCGGCCCCCGCCGAAAACAGCTGGTTCTAAGCCTGAAAACCGCCAAAGCATATACGAGGAATTCCTGACCTGCAACGTCCGATGTGGCATTTATTTTTTGGTTCCCCAAAATCGTGCTGAAACCAAGCGTTTCCAGGCCATGATGTAGCATTTTTTAAGATACCCCAAACACGCTTGAACTGTGCTTAAAACTGTGGTGGGAAGAACACTACTTCACCATAAAATCCCCGACAAAAGACCATGCGGCGGGTTTATGCTAGCCGTCGTTTATGCGCCACTCCCGCACAAGTGCATACATATATGTGGTGCCCCCCCCCCATGGATCCACCATTTGTTGGCTTCATATACGCGCCGTCGACGACGTCGTTACACAGTTGTTCTTCAAGGGCCCAGGGCAAGGGTTTGGGGGTTTAGGGAGCCTAACTGAAAAACCTAACTGACAAAACCTAACTGAAAAAACCTACCTGAAAACAACCTAACTGAAAAACCTAACTGAAAAAACAAAAAAACCTAAACAACCTAGATCTCGAGAGTCTTGTCATGGATATCTCGCTGAAGGACTTCCCGAGTTTAGGTGTTTTTTCAGTTAGGTTTTTTTCAGCTAGGTTTTTTCAGTTAGGTTTTTCCGTTCGGCTCCGGGCACACTGCCTGAAGCTGTTTGAAGCCAAGTGCTCTGTTTACACACTCTGCGTTCTGTATTCTCGATCGGGCCATATGGATGCGGTGTTTGAGCGCGCGTCGTCGCTTGCCGACGAGATGATCGCAGAGATTTGAGGCTTTACACGTCGTGTCTGAGTTCAACTTGTTTACACGATGCTGATGCTCATAATGCTTCCTAAAAAGAGCACATATTCTAAACTGAAGAACCTCAGAACCAAGCCGTGCTTACAGATCCTACAGAAAAAGAAGTGTGTGTCGGCTACCTACCCGATGGCACTTGTTCGCATCTTTAAAGCTTTGTTGTGATGTCTTTTCTTTATGTCACTTGTTCATGAAGCTGTGGTAGCTTAGCGCTGCGTGCGTAGTGTTTCACCTCCGTAGGCTCTCGGCTCAAGGGTGACAATGAGAGTCGCCCTGTTGTTGATCGGCGCACTGGTGCGCCCGCTCGGGGGGCTATGGCCTTTCGCGGTGGGTGGCGAAAACCAAACGTGCGACAAAGAAGGAGCAGGTTCGTGCCCTACAGAAGGGCACGAGCCCTTCAGTTCCCGTGGCTCGGAACCGAGCCCGGGAGCATCGTACTGGTGGTTCGATTGGTCCTGGGAAGGATCCACCGAACCAAAAGCCAGCACACCCCAAGCTGAAGATGCCCATTCTCGACGATGGTATTTCCGGATTTTGGCCGGAGTACTGTGGGAGATATGGGAGGGGGGGCTGACCTGGTGCGGCACCCTTTGTGCCTCCATTGGGCTCGCAGCAAGGTGGACCTATTGGTTGGCCACGACCACCATTCTGCTGGGAATGCTGCAGCTTACCTATTGGACCTACGCGTGGGTCGTCAGGCCCATCATCGTCGTCATAGGAGCCCTGCTCCAGTACGTGGCGGGCCGAGGAACCTGGGAAGCCGTGCTGAGAGGGCACGGCGAGAACCCCTACCATGTTAGATGGACAGGACCCCAGGGTGAGCATCCCTGGTCGGTCACGTATGTTCAAGATCAAGTGAGAGGGAGAGGCGAACAACAGCTCCCGTACGATCTTCTTGTGACCGACGGGGTAGCCGTGGCCCGCCTACGACATGGAGCCGTACGGGGACGCACCAACCGTCATGGATTCCTTTGCAGGTGCGACAGTGTACACGGGGCTTCCCACCGCTACTGGAGAAGGTGCTTGGAGCGGGCGCAGTGTGTTGTACACCTGTGCTCGGTAGATCCGTGCACTTCGCCTGAAGCAGCAGAGCTGCACATCACGGCCAGCAGTGTGGTCCCCCAGAGCGTGGACGTCGACCTGAACGAATTGTCGGGCCGGGGACCCATGTGTCGGGCCCTCAACGCTTCCAAGTTCATGGCACTACAGGGAGTCACTGGACTTTGGGGCACCGGGCGAGCATGTGGGCGATGGATCGCGTCCTGGTGCTGCTGCGGTGGAGCGAAACACTCGAGGCGCGTTCCGCGCCCGGGTGAGGAAGAAGGGCGCACCCCCCGCCATGATTTGTCGGAGACCGAATCAGACGAAGAAGACAACCCGTGCCAGGCGGATGCGATTGCCTGGAAAGAGGGCACGCAGACGAAAAGGCTCAGCAAAGAGCGCTGCAAAGATGCAGCGTGCTCGTGGGTTAAGCTTCTCAACGATGACGGCATGCAAAGCAGCAGTGGGGAACTACATTGGGACGGACTGCAAGCTAGCTGCCAGCTCTGCGCCCGACACCAATAGAGAGCTACGCTCTTTCGAAAACCCGACGGGCTTGCTCGGTCGAGGGCTGTGGAAAGGTTGCCCAAACCGTAAAGGGGGGTCAAGCTTTGCAGACTTCACGCCAGCAAAGAGGAACGAGGCCCTGCCGCCAAGCCGGGGAATTTCGCTTCCCGGTCTCGAGGCCCTCTGGAAGCCAGAAAGAGGTCAGTCAGCCGTGGCGCGGAGCGCGCCCGGCCACACTCACAGGATGCCACACCCAAACGCGGTATTCAGACGGAGGCAGCAGAACTCCATGGGATTTCCTCTCCCCCGCGTTTGGATGGGGCCACCTCAGCGGCCTCCCTCCCCGGAGCAGATGCTTCGGTTGAGGATCAGGTACTCACAGGGCTGACCTGGGAAGAGATCGCGGGGATACCAGATGAAGATCTCCGCAAGAGGGCTATTTTTCTTAAACAAAGGGGCACGATGCCCGGTCCAACGTCTAGCGGACCGGACAGGAGCACCCCCAGAACCGAGGCACCAGAAGACTGTTCGCGTACCTGGAAACGAGGCTGCAAGGGAAGGGCCACGACTCAGCAGTCGAGGTGTCAGCGGTGGGCGGCCGGACCCCGTCGGAGAGACAACGACGTCTCCGAGAACTGGCACGGAGGCATTGCTTGCGGCTTACCAGTGAACTACCGGCCGAAGCCGGCAAGTTTGTTTGGGAACTAGCCCAACCGCAAGCCCCACCAGACGAGCAGCCGGAGGGAGGGTTCTACCCGTGGTCCGCTCCGGACCCGGGCCCTCCCTCTTACCACCAGAGCAGGACAAGTCCGTGGGCTGCTCCAGCCCCGGATCGTCCGTGGGCTGCTTCAGCCCCGGATCGCCGCCCGACAGCTCAGGCACTGTTCAGGTCAAACCCCGGATCAGGGATATCTGGAGGTAGGACCGACGCGGTAGACGCGCTGGCCCAGGCCACCAGGGCTTTCCGAGCGGGAGCCTTCACCGATGCAGAGGCACCCGCTGCCGACGAGACAACCAAAGCGCTCCAGGCGATAGCCAAAAGCCTGACCTCGAAGGAAGACGCCCTTGCGCAGGAGCGAGGCAAACTGGCGTCGATTGGGCGCCTCGAGGAAAGGCTAGTTTTCCTGCTCCGGGGCTGCGACACCCTGAGCGTCACTCTATGCCCAGGCGTGGTGGGGAAGGAACTCTTTCATGCGCTTCGCATCGCCGGGACGCAGGCAAGACCACAGCTGCGGAAGATCGAGTTCCCTTGCAACATTCAGAACCGGCACAGCTACGGGTTTGCGGCACTGCAGTTGGGCGGGAAAACGCTCAGCACCCTGCCGGAGTACTGCCTCTCGGCAGGAGATTTTCCGCTCACCTCGGAGGAAGATTTCGACAATTACGGGGGCTCACCAGATCTCAAACTTGAACGTAAGGGCCGGTACCCTAACACGTTGACCTCATGGTTCAGAGCCGCCCTCCGTCAGTCTTGGGCCTTCGCCTGTCTCTTCGGCGAAGAATATTACCCCGTGCTCGAAAGGGCAGCCTCACACCTGCTCCGCTTAGGGGAGCAACATGGCTATGCCTGGTCGGCTTCGGCAGTCTACGGTGCGTGGGAAGAACTTTGGGCCCGTTTCTGCGAGGAAGCTCGGGAGTTGGATCGCCGCATCCGCAGAGCCATGCAGGATGAGACTCCTACGTTCGCCAGACTGAAGTTTTTCGCCCTGTCGCCTGGCCCAGACGGGCAACCCTGGCTCCAACTGCCAGGTACCTTTCGCCTTGATGACGATACCCAATACTTCTGCACCGATATGTTGCCGCGAATGCAGCGTCAACTCTCGCGTGCGTGTTGGCCGGCGGGCAGAAGAAGGGCAACGCCGGAGGCCGAGCTGCGGGAGAAGGGGATATCACCGAGGCTCGAACCGAGCCCGGTGTACCTCATCCTCCCAAGGGGGGTCGGGCTGGTGGCGAAGCGGCGGACAAAGCCGCCCCACCGAAACTTCTTGGCCCTAGCCTCACGCCCAAGGAAGCGGCCAGGTCCCTGGACCACCGGCCGAAAGACCAACAGGGCCAATACCTCTGCTGGGATTTCTTAACACATCGCGGGTGCAACAAGGGTAACGGCTGCCCCCACTCACACAAGGCCGCCCCAAAGTGGACAACGTTGGATTACACGGTCCAGCTCCAGTTGTTGCGCCGCGGGGGCCTTAAGGGCGCAAAGGCCAAAACAGCGGACGAGGTCGACCGTGAGTTTACCCGAGTTCGGGCGGAGCAAGCCGCGAAAGCCGCGGCCGCCAAGCAGGAAGGTATCGCCGCCGCCAAGGCCAAAGCTTCGGCTACCCAGAGGACCAGCCAAGCTGCGAGCACAAGCAATGCTGACCGCGCTTCTCGGGCGGGGCGACGAGTACCAGAACAGACCGGGCATGTGGTTGCCGATTTGGATAACGTCCTGCCCACCGACCGTGAGGAAACCCTTGGAGCGCTGCTAAAAGACGAGGGCAGTAACTGGTGGCACGACGTTGACGCCGCCGCCGCCACCCTTACCTGCCCTAGTTCAAAGTTTGAGGATTCAGCGCGAGCAGAAGCTATGCAAGCCGTTGATGCTGCGGAACCCGCCTTGGGGCCTTACCCCACTGGCTTGGTGGGCGTCTACCTGCGCAATCGCCTTCTACGCCTCCGTCCGCGAAGAGACGGGCCGCGCCCCTGAGCTTGACGATGTAACGCAGCTGTTAGAGGAAGCCGTATCCCTGGGCGGACCAGAGCTTTCGGAAGAGGCGGCACATCTCCTCGAGGAGCGAGGCGTTCACCGCAAGGCCGGCGAGTCCCCACTGGTGCAGATCTCAGGCCTTACATGCAACTCGTCCATCGGGGCCGGAACGCTCACCTGGAAGGGCGTCGGTCATTGGGCCATGTACGACTACCAGGACCAGCTTCCACTCTCACCGGAGGCCTGCGAAAGGATGGGATTTGCCGACATCCACGACGAGCCTAAGCAGTGCTTGCTGCTACACGTCGCTGCTGCGTATCTCGCAAAGCCAGACCAGCCCCTTCCAACGCCAGAGTCGGTTTGGGCTCTCGCCGCCGAGTGGAGGGTGCGGTGGTGCTCGCAGGCACGCGTCGCTGAGGACTCTTTGGGGCCGACGCCCGAACGGCTCACACAGGCCGAAGCGGATGTCCGGGTGTTCCACCACGACCTTCTCCATTTTGGGCACGACCGAGACTACCGTACTTTGGTGGCCCACCCTTTGGAGGAGTGGGATTGTTTGGGACTGGCCGTCCTGCGCCTGGACGCCTATATGCGGCCCAGACGCCGCTGCCGCTGCCGCCGCTCTGGCGTACATTGCCGAGGGGGGAGTCTCCTGCCTCTGGTTGCTCCCCGCCGCGCTGCCGACTGGCCCACCCGCTGACGAGTCTTCCGCTTTGCGGTTGGCCGCCGCGCAGTTGCAAACCGGCGGGCGTTGCGTGCTGGAGGCCCCCCTCTACCGGCGTGCTTGGACCGACAAGGCAACGCGGATTGAATTGGCCGGCGCGTGTTGGCACGCCGAACGCCTGCCTGGCCCTCTTTTGGGCTCGGCCGGCGGAGTTGCCATGTTGCGCGTGCCCCCGCGGCTCACCGCGCTTTGTCGTACCGAGGGGGGGGGGGGGGGAGACCTCTCTGGAAAGCTGTTTGCTGACTCTGGCCCGTCCTTGGGGCCTCCGCCGTCCTGGCTGCCCAAGAGTCTCTCCAAAGAAGCGGAGGAGGCAGCCGAAGCCTACCTGCAGGAGGTGCACCAGGTCGAATACTCTTTGGAGGCCTGGAATGATGCCGTGCAGGCTGGCACGACTCTCCTCAGGCTTTGCGGAGGGTGGAAGGAGGCTGTGGGAGCGCTGCGCTACGCGTGGAGGGCTCGGGGAGAAGACCACTTCGCAGGGCTTTTCGACCACCACCTCGATAGCCACCTTCCTGAGGATCTCCTTGCGTGGGTTAGAAGAGTTGCCCAGGAAGGGGTAAAGGCCGAGTACCGTGGCACGCAGCGTGCCCGGGTTAAGGCCACCCCGCATCCCTCTCTTACTTGAAGGGGCGGGGTGTTTAGTAATCGAATACATGGTTTAGGAGATTTAGACAATCAGGTTAAGTTGAGTTACAAGTTCGTTAACATGAGTTATAAGTGCTGTATATATATTATGTTGTATGGAGAACTTAGGAAGTCCGAGGCTTGAATTAAGAAGTGGAGCAAGCAGTTGAGTCACTTAGCCAAAAGCAGGGTGGAACTTATAAGTAAGATAGAACAAGTCTTTTAAGCAACTTGCCAAACTTAGATAATTTTGTGTAACTGATTTAGGTAAGTGGTGTAAGTTGTTTATTTGAAGTTGTTTTCCTGGCATTTGCAAAGCTTCAAACGGAAGCTTGCATGGAGATCTCCTGCCGCATGTATTCAGGATGCAATTGAAAATTGCATGGAAAGCTGCTGCATTGCATGTGTTGAGGACATGCTCGCATGCTTGCCTTCTGTGTATTGTGCATGACTCCATGCATTGCAGCCATCTATCGCCATTGCAGGGCCCTTGGCTCGCAGGCAGATTTTCAGCTCCGTCCTCCATCTCGCTTGCCCATCATGCCTTTGCAGTCGGATGTGCGAGAGCGGCTGCAGGCTTTCCTTCGAGAAGCCTCGGATGGCGACGGCCTTGTCCGAATCGTGGAGAACTGCTTGAACTACTTGAAGTCCAAGCATCTCTTGACCTCCATGAAGTTGGAGGCGAGCCTTGTGGGGATCCATCCCTGCAACCGGGATGGGTACGGAGTGAATCCACAAGACGTTCGTGATCTTGTGGACTCGATTGTCGATGTGGGCTATGTCCCCACACGTGTGCATGCGGTCGGTGTCGAAGTCGAAGGAGACTGGGTCCGGCAGTGGAACAAGAAGCTGTTCGAGTCAGCCCACGGTCTTCTCGGAAGCCTTGAGCCGGAAGCGATCAAGATCACTTCGATCTGCGGATCACATACCAATTGCGCTTTGCGACTTTTTCAACAAGGTGCAAGCCACGGCAACGAGGTCGTGAGTGTGGGTGGAAAGCTCAGCATGGAGCTTCTTCGTGCTCGGGATGCTTCGTTCCACGAAGCAGCTGATCAAGGCCTGACGTGGGACGTGATCTCCTCCTCCGTGGCGGAAGAGTTCCCAGAGCTGATCAGCTTGATATCCCGGTCAGGCAACACATCGCTTCAACGAGGAGAACATGAGCTACAAGTACTCCGTCGCATCCATTCCACGTACTACCGCTTGCAGACTCAGACTGGCCAAGCACCGGCTTTTGCATCTCTGAAGAAGTTGATATTGGCCAGCAAACCAAGCTGCCATGCCTCCGTACCCCACATGTTTACGTTTTGTCTGAAGGCTTCCGGGGGTGCCGATGCGAGCTTCCTTCAGGAGACGGAGTCCTTTGTGCGGGCTTACTGCCCTTCTTCTCGGCAATTGGGGCCTGTCCTGTGGGAGGCTTTCGGGCAAGATTGCCGAGGGCACCAGTCAGATCCCGTTGCAGCATTTCGCCATGCATTCATGAAGCAGGCATACTTGAGGCAGAATGTGACCATTGCTGATGTGAAGAAGATGACTTCTAAAGAAGTCTTCCCCAAGGTCAAGGAAGCTGACAACATGATCCTCACGGTCAGGGGCATCTTAAGGGATGGAGCTCGCGATTTCATGACGGATTCGCGGGTCGTGCAGGCTCTGGCCACTATGGATATGACGATAGCATCGCACGTCCTCGGCATCAAGGTGCCGGACGAGAAAAAGTACAAAACAGTCCAAGCGATTGGGCACGATTTTTTGCTCGTGGCAAGAAACCTGACCGGTGTTGCACTCCCTTTGCCATGGGAGTCGGTGTCTGAGCAAAGTGAACCAGCTGCAACTGCAGCGACTGCTTCCCAGCCTTCTGCTGCAGGTGTGATGCTTGAGCTTGCTGAAGACGGCAGTATCAAGGAACCTGAGAAGATATTGGCCTCCAAGGGTTTCGCTATGGGTGCACACATCCGTCGCAAGGTTGACAAAATCGAGGGAGTTCTTTCAGAAGTGAAAGGTCAGATGGTCTTTGTGAAGATGGCTTCGGGAAAGACGGCCAAGGTGGATCTCAATGTTATCCTGGCTGGAGATTGGGTCGTGTTTGTTCCTCGTGTGCAGCCCACAATGCTAGACAGCTTGGACCAGTACCAGCACCATGTGGATTTTGATGCCAGCATTCTTGCATCGAAGATTCAGCTTGAGCTCTACAAGCTTCACCAGTCCATGGAGTGTGGATCGGAGCACCTGAAATTGCAGCTGAAGCCTTCGAGGATGTTGCTTGCCAACTCGGACATCAAGAAACTCTGCATGGTGCCCATGACCAACAAGGTCGTGCAGAAATCCCAGGGCCAAGGCAACACCATGTTTGAGGTGCAGACGGACTGGCAAGGAGACGACCGCAAGTTTTGGCTTTCCGGAGCCAACATTCTACCCAAAGATAACGACGACGACACTTGCAAACATGTGGTAGTTCCCTTTTGGTTGGTGCAGCACAGCCATCAGGAAGAGGATTGCAATGTGAAGCTTGTTTGGATTGCGGGAACAGAGAAGAGCATCAAGATTCCGGTTTTTAAGAACACCAAGAAGATCCCGGAAGGCAGCCCCATTGTGGCTTTCAGATCTAAAACGGTGCAGGTGGCTCCCTTGGAGGAAGTGGAGGACGACCACAAGACTTCGGCGCAGAAAAGAGCATCGGCGAGCTCAGGTGGCTCCAGCAAGAAGGCTCAGAAGAAGTGATGTTTCGGCATCCGTATGCAGTCCAGTGTGCTGCTATACCAGCAGCAGCCATTGCTTGAGCTTGCAGTATCTGAAAGATTCCATTGTATGTATATGTGAGGTCTGTTTCTAATGCATTGCGGAGAAGGATACAATTGTTGCAGGTTGCAAGCATCCGAGGGGCATGGTTTTTATAGAGCGACCATTCATAGAGTGTTCTGTGCAGCTGCATGGTGCGAGGATCCCTCAGGTGTGCGAGCTTGTGCTTTGCGGATGGAAATGCAGTGCAGCTTTATATGCTTCTGTATGCAAGTGCAGGATGCATCGCCCGTGATGAAGTGCAGGTGCATTGTTGAAGTTGCTGCTTGCATGGATGTGTCGTTTTCGCCTAGGCAGGGCATGTGTGCTCGCCGGCAGAAAACAGCTCCAGCCTCGCATCAAACCATTTCCCCCGTGCATCGCATCATCATGGCTTGCTTCGAGATTGTGACGAAACAGGTTGTCGTGCTGGGTGACCGAAGCTGGATGCCAACCCAAAAGAGTGTCGACGACCGGGTCTTCTGTGCTGTCTCGAAATGGTCCCCGCAGCTTGTGAAAATGATCACAGGCAAACGACTGGACTTGCGGTCCGGCCAAGGGGAATCATCGGGGTCGCTGAACATAAAGCTCTTTGACGATTTGATCGAGAAGAGGCAGGCTGCTTGCGACAAGCTGCTGGAAGAGGCCCTGAGGGACGATGAAGCCGACGACGAGCCCAAGAAGAAGAAAAGCAAGAAGGATAAGGTGAAGGCTTTGGCCAAGCACGTGCACCTGTTGCCGGCGATCGTCGACATTACGATCGATGGCTTTCAGCTGTCGATCCTCAGCGAGGGCCTGTCTACCGGGAGCATCTTCGTGGAGATGCTCTCCGAAAATTTCAATTGGCTCATGGAGCAGGCGAATCGACAAATGCCTGTCGATCGGAAGAAAAGAAGGCACAGCTCCCGGGACAAGACCGATGCCAGCGAGGATTCCGACAAGGAGGCCAAGAAGGTTCCAGCGGCGAAAGCCAAGGGCAAGGCCAAGGCAAAAGCTAAGAGCCCGGCCCTGAAGAGCATCCTGAATGGCTCCCCGGCCAAGAACCCGGCCCCGAAGGGCATCGTTGGCTCCCCGGCGAAGGCCAAGAAGTGATTCTGCATGCAGTCTCGCATGTATCTTCCGTGCATCCATGCAATGTGTATACTTGATGTATAGTATGTATCAACACACCGTGAAAAAAAATATATATATATATACATATGTATATATTACTGTCAATGATGCAAACTCACAACGGCTCCACACTTTGATTGCCCGATGCTGTCTTTGGACAGACGACATCGACCGAAGCTCTCTGAACATTGGTGTCGTGTTTCTGCATGCACATTTGCCCTTGTTGCAGTGGGTGCCACGTCTGCGCCATGCTTGCTTTTTCAGCTCTTTTGGCTTGTGAAGCTGCCGTGGTTTTTGGGAGTGATGATGTCCTTTAGCTTCTTGTCGCGAAGCCTTCCCTCCGCTGTGGAGGTGGGGCCCCTGTACAACCACATGCACACACATGCCACCGCCCCAAAAATAACAGGCCGATGTGGTGGAGCGGCTGCAGCTCCACACGGACTTCTCGAAGTCCGGGAGGGGGAAATACAAGAATGATGAAGGCCGGTGCCCCCATGCAAGTGATATGGATATATAGCCTTTCATTTGGTTGCAATTGTTTTGCAGGCACCACGATTTCCTGGTCGGCCAAGATGGGGTGGAAGATCCTGTCTGTTGGAGGCTGCAGTTATATATAGTGTCTGCATGGAATCAAGTGAATTGGCTCGTGCACTCGTGCAGGTGACATGTACTTCAAGCACCCAGACGTGCAGGCCATGAACGTGCCTGCCAGCCCTGGTCCTAGGTGTTTTCTTAATTTGGGTAGAAGAAAACCGTTGTCGCCTAAGGCGGGTGGCTCTACTGGAACGACGATGTGGGAGACTTTAAAGCTTCTGTGATATGCCTGGAAGGCCGGGTATTTGAAGCTCAAGGAGTCCATATGTATATATCCATGTAGTTGCAGCATGCAGGCCACGAGGAGTCGGACACCGTGGAGGTGGACGTCGAGGATCCAGCGGCCGAGCCCAGCATGCCCGACATGTCTTTTTTCCATTTTCTTTTGCATGCTGCTCCATCGTACATATCTAGTGTGCCTGCTCGCCAGTTGTGCTGAAGCCGGCGAACAGCAAGAAGCAGCGCCCAGCGGAGCCGAAGGCGGAATTTCTTCGTAAGGCGATATAATGTACTTCTTGTTTGATTGCAGGAGCCGCCTCCGAAGAGGTACATGGACCCCGTGCCAAAGACCAAGGACAGCAAGCATATAGCTGTTCACTGTGTATATAATGCATGCTGCATCTGTGGCAGGCTTTGCCCGCGAACTGGGACGAAGGACTTCTTGTGGTTGTCTGGAGCCAGGCTTCTTTGCAAGTGTTTGTTGTCTGGATTGAGGAGATCTGATGCCGGACTCGAAGGGCAAAGGGCACTACGTGAAGCCCAAGGCTTTTTCTTTGGGTCTGGCATGCACGACTGCACTTGTCTCTATACTGATGCAGTCTTCTTGGGCAGGTCGCTTTCATCGACGAGCACGGCCAGGCTTGCCTTGGTCTTTGTGATGGTGCTTCAGGTTTGCCTCTGCTTGCTGCTGGCCCCGTTGCAGGAGTGGGCGGCGGGCATGGGGAGAAAGAGGGCCCGGACACGTGGTGGCCAAGGTGTCCGGGCACTCCAGGCCCAAGGGGCACTCGAGGAATCGAGAA
This sequence comes from Symbiodinium sp. CCMP2592, assembly GCA_905221615.1. Lineage (NCBI taxonomy): Eukaryota > Dinophyceae > Suessiales > Symbiodiniaceae > Symbiodinium > Symbiodinium sp. CCMP2592. The sequence goes on from CAJNDT010004580.1 coordinate 452,614, forward strand.
GCCACATGGAGGACCCTTGCTGCTTGCCAATCCACGAGAACAGCAAAGCTGAAGACACCGCGAGCCCCGACATGCAGGACTTGCGGGCCTCCCTCCACACCATGGGGGTCATGGCCGAGACGATGAACCTGCAAGAAAAGCGAGTCCGTTGAGGCCTGTGCTGTGACCGAGGAGCCTTTCTGTCCTGATGGTGTTGAAACTTATAATGCCTGGCAGGATCCCATGGTTCCTGCCTGGCACCCCTGGTTTGTGGCCTGGAGACCAGGGGAGCCGCTAATAGTTGGAAGCTCAGACCGCCTGTGTTGCTCTATATACGGCCTGGCCTGCTTGCTTGGATCCCAAGGTCCTGCATGCTGTGAGCAGCGAAGGACCTGAAATTGGGGGCATTTTCCGGCTCGCCGCTTCGGGCACAGAGGGTCAGGGCTACCAGTCCCGATGGCCGGGGTTTATGCATGCATAAAGCCCCTTAAGCAAAATAGACCGGAACTTTATGCATGCATATGGCTGGGTTCAGTTTCCTAGGGCGGGGCTTATGCATGCATAAACCTCGGCAGGGCCAAGGGCACAAACCTTTATGCATACATAAAGGTTTCGGGTTTTTGGGGTCAGGCCCCTTATGCATGCATAAAGGGTTGCTTTCCCAGTGCCCTCGTGGTTCCCTGTCCTCTGGCCTCTCTAGGCAATAAGTAGGGAAACTATATAGGTAAGAAATAGCTTTGGGCTGCAGAAGACGAATCGGCGAGGGGGCTATCTCCCCCTGTATAGCCGAGGCTTCGGGCTACCGGGGCCTCGTCCTGTGACTGTTTCACGACCACAGACCATATGGGCCAGTTTGAAGAAAAACCGCCCATCCTCCGAGTGTGCACCGTTTGGTCAGGCCCATGAGGCACACAGACCCCCATGGCAACATGTGTGTGTGTGTTTGTGTCTGCGACAAAGAGCAACAAACGAGGAGAGGGAGAGAGGGAGACAGAGACAGAGACAGAGAACGAGTGAGCGAGGGAAGGTACAAGGGGGTTGGAGGGAGGGGGGGTTGGCTGTGAAGGAAGAGACTGCTACATAGCAAAGTGGCTGCATGGATTTCACTGAAGTACATATACATACACAGTTTTACACACTCTGCATATATACCTATTACATGTGAGATGTGTATCTACCCCACACACACATACATATATATATATATATATGTATATATACACGATATGTATATATATATATATATATATACATATACAGATACCAAAACATATCGTTCATATATTCTTATATACACATATATATATATATATACATACATATATGTGTATATATATTTATGTGTATATGAAATGGACTGAATCTCTGAACTTACATACACATATATTACACACTTGCATGCCTGCAGGTGTCGGTATACTGTAGTAACATGGCTGTGCTCTTGAGGGTGTCTACGGGTTCTGCTGGCGAGCTCAGAGCCCTGCCTGCGAAACCGAGACCCCTTTGGTGAAGAAGTCTTCCGGTCTGTGACTGCATGCAATGTGAAAGACGTCTCCAGTGGCAGGCTGCATGCTTGTGTGTTGCAAAGCACATGCACTCCATCATCTGCCTGCTGCCCGCTGCTGCTCTATATAGACAGGTGTTCGCAAGCAGGGCTACAGCAGCTCGCTTTGTGCAGAGCATCTGTGCTATATCCGGCCGTGCAATGGCAGCTGCTTTCCTTCGACAGCTGAACCAGCTCCTCCAGACCCAGCAGCCCATCATGGGAGATCAATGGACTTCTCTCTTGGCTGCTCAGAGCGAGGTCGCCATCAGAACGATTCGTCAAAGCCACATCACAGTCGAGGAGGGTGCAGAGATCTGCAGCTTGGTGCAGCAGGGCCTTTGGTCACACGAGCAGAAGCAGGCCCTGGGTGCAGCCGTCTCCCAGACCTTGGCAGGCAGCACTCCAGCAAATGCCAAGGCCAAGAAGAAGAACCAGGAAATTCTCAACTTCTGGGGTTTCTTGGGCGCCGAGGACCGGAGAGTTTTGTCCAGCGACGACACCCTCGTCATGAGGCTGACTCACACTGCTCAGATAATGGCTCGACTGGAGATGTTCTGGCCATCAGAACAGTCTGTGGGACACATCATCAAGACCCTGCAGAGTTGCAACAATACTGGCTTGCAGAGCCCCGACGAGTTCCATTCGGCTGTCGTGTGCCTCAAGAAGAAGGTGAAGACCATGCTCAAAGATGCTTCCTGTGGCGAGTTCGTCGCCAAGTACACTCGGCCTGAGGATCTTCCACCACACACCCGAGATCGCTTCGCAGATGCCTTGGGAGGTGAGCTGCCTGGAACAATGGTGCTGGCCCGTGATGCTCTTCGTGGCAGTAACAAAAGCCTCTCTTTCCACAAGAGCAACACTGCCATGGTGCTGGGTGGTCCAGCAGCAGGCCCGGCAATGCACATGCCCCACACCATGCAGGGTATGATGCAGTTCTGGGGCAGCATGGCAGCTAACATGTTCAACCAGCAGCAGCAATTGGCGAAGAAGAACGATGGATTGCCTGGGTTGAAAATCTTCGGCGACCCAGCTGCTGCCGCCTCGTCTGGGACGATGGCCTCCTCGCCTGCTCAACAGCAGGCCTTGCAGCTTCCTACAGTTACCAATGAACCGGCACAGGGCAGCGGAACAAAGCAGGCCGAGCAACAGGGAGTGCTGGCCAGCAAGGATCCTGTCAGTGCTGCACAACATGCAGATGAAATGCTTCAAGCTTGGAAGGGCGACAACAAAGGGTTCGACAGCACCGTCGAGGCCGAGGCCAAGGAAAACGAGGCGAAGCACAAGGCAAATAAGAAGCCCAAGGCTGCAGCCAAGGCCAAGGGTAAAGCCAAGGCCAAGGCTAAGGCGAAGGCCAAGTGCACGGCCATGAAGTCCCAGCCCAAAGCAAAGTCGCAGCCCAAGGCGAAGGCCAAGGCTGCTTGCAAGGCGAAGGCGAAGTCGCAGCCGAAGAAGGTCCAGAAGGCTTTGCAGAAGTTCACTCGAGAAGAGGTCCGATGCATGACTTTGTCGGCTCGCATCAAGCTGCGACCCAATGGGTGTGCCAAGTGCCGGGAAAAGCCCGGCTGCACACCGTCGTGCTTTGGCCCGTGATTGCATCAACAGCTGCTGAAAGCATGCACAGCTGGAGTCCTATATAGGGTGAGAGTTTGGAGGCTACAGGCAGAGTGTATACATCTTAAGTCTATATGCATGTTGACGTGTTTTGGTGTCTTCCAGCATCAGCAAAGTTTTGTTCGCGAGCCTCCAGGAAGCATGCACCTTATTATTCATCTTTCACAAAGGCTGTGTGTACATTAAAGGCATTGTACCTCGGGAGGTATAATGTTGGGAGCATCGCTTGCCACGGAGGGAAAGACCGAAGCGATCCTGGCAGGTGTCAAAAGCGGTGGTGCAGGATGCCTGCACGATCCGGGTTTTTGTTTCGTGGCATATTATATATGTGTTATATACATATATATATATAGATATACTTTACATATGGGATGTATATATATATATATAGGAGCCTATATATACTTTATATATATATATATATATATGGGTTGAATATATATTGATATATATATATATATACACACACATATATTATACAGGGGTGTCCTTTTAGGAGGGTGCGAATGTGGACCCTTCTTCGAGAGCTATGTTGAAGCTTTCGAGTTGTACATGTATATATTATATATGGCTTTGCGATTTATTAAGATGTGTCTCAGGATCACGTTTGGTGTTAGGTTAGGTTTGGTGTGGTATATACTATATATATAACTGTATATACATGTATATATATGTGTACAAATCAATACTCGGATGCTATATATCTATAGCTTTCGGGTTTCTGTGTATACATATATATATATATATATCAAATATTTAGTTTCGGGTTTATGGTTAAAGGTTGTCTTGGCCTTGCACTGGAGTTTCCCGGACTGCTCGCAGTGGGGTTGCACCGTTGCAGCAATATGCTTGGAAACCTGCAGGAACAAAGAGCATGCATATATACATGTAAACAAAACATATCTCTGTATATATATATATATAGATATATAAGGTACGTACACAGTGCCTGCATGCTCCCATCCACTTTTCCTATATATAGTATACCTTTTATACAGATATACATATATATATATATATATATGTATGAATCTGCAGTCAAAGTAGTGGGTCGCTCGGCAGGGCCAAGAGCTCGCCAGCAGACCCCATGGCTTCCGCCGGGAGCTCCTCGCTCTCCTGCTTGGGAAGGAAATCATATGTATCCCAGCGAGGTCTCAGTCAGGTCTTGCAGGAACTCAAAGAGCTGCCCGAGTTGCCATCTGGGACGAGTCGCCGAACACTGAAGCGGGCCCGGGATGAGAAGACTCGGAGCTACCAAACTGCTTATGGCGAGATCCTATGCGACTTCAAGTGTGTTGCCGAAACTGGTGTGGAGTTTGAATTTCCTGTCTTGAACCCAGCTGCAATGCTTGCCTGGGCGACAGAGCGATGTCGACCATTTGGCGAGTTCCTGGAGAGGGCCATGGATGCCACACCCCCCAGCATTCTTCAACCATGGGGATTGGTGTGGTATTCCGACGAGCTGGCTCCGGGCAACCAACTCAAGCACTCCAACCGGAGAAAGGTCCAGGCTGTATATTGGAGCCTGCTCCCTTTGGGACAGCATGCAATGGGTTGCGAAAATTGCTGGTTCACTCTCTGTGCCATTCGCAGCTCTCTGGTCGCAGATCTCGGCGGCATGACTGTGCTCTTCAGGCAGCTAGCAGCCTTGTTCTTTGAGAGACCTGACTTCAGAAAAGGTCTTGTGTTGCAGTGCCCTGGACAAGCACGTATGCTCTTTGCCGACTTGAAGATCATCATATCCGACGAAGCTGCAATTAAGGCTACCCTTTTCAATAAAGGAGCCAGTGGGCTCATATTCTGTGTTCAATGCCAAAACGCCGTGGACCACAAAAGCAGCATTGCTGAAAGGAGTCGGGGCAATATGGTGTCCGGCCTGGAAACCGACATGAGTTGCTTTCGGATGCACACACCCGAGTCTATACGAGACACCATGGACTTCTTGCGAAGGCAAGAGAGGGTCCTCAACAAAGACAGATTCCTGCAACTCCAAACAGCAATGGGGTTCAATTTCAAAGAGGATGGATTGCTGGCACATGCAGCATACGGGCCTCCGGTCATCGAGTGTGTGATGTTCGATTACTTCCATGTCTATTTAGTCAATGGCATCTTCAATGTTCTGACAGGGTTTTTTCTTGGAGAGCTTCACAACCATGGCTGGAAGCACAATGACATTGATCGCTTCGCAAATGGTTTTACCTGGCCTTCTCGTTTGCGAGGTGCTGCTGCAAAGGATATCTTGCAGAAGCGAAAGCCAAGCGAAACCTTGAAGTGTGGAGCCAGCGAGGCTCTGAACTTTATGCAGCTGCTGCGACTCTATGTGCTAGTCTTTGTGCTGCCAAATTGCAGCAGAGATATCCGGGACTCTTGCGAGGTTTGGTTGGCTTTGTGCAAGGTGATTGATGCTTTGCAAGCGATCAATGCCAAACCTTCAGCATTTACCCCCCTGCAGTTGCAGCAGCTCATCAAAAGGCATCTCGATCTGGCGAAAAGTCGGTATGGAGATGAGTGGTGGGTGCCAAAGTGTCACTTGGCAGGCCATTTGGCGCTGCAACTGGCCAAGCATCAGGTCCTCCTCAGCTGCTTTGTGCACGAAAGAAAACATAAAATCATCAAAAAAATTTCGAATGAAATTTTGGATACAAGCAGAACCTTTGAGAGGAGCATCCTACAAGATGTACTCCATGGTCACATGGAAAGTCTGGCAGAGGGTGTATACCTCCCAGGCCAAGGAGTTCGCTTGGTCGACCCTGTGAGACCAGCTCCTGCCAGATTGCAAACAGAGATACACAACACGATCCGGGTCCAGGGTGAAGTCTTCACAGCCAGGCAGGCAGTGCATGGAGGAAACTTCACCGTGGCTGTCGGCGACTTGGCCTTGATGGATCTGGATGGGGTCACTGCCGTAGGCAAAGTGGCTTATCATGTAATGTGCGAGAAAGTTGTATGGTCGCACATTACCTTCTGGACACATGTCCATGGCTGTATGTATGAAGTCTCCGACGATTGTGGCCTCGTGCAAACCCGACTGATCCGGGCCACATGCCCTTACAGCATTTCGGGCAATGCTGCCATTGTCGCAGTCCCGCAGGTGTAAAAAAGAGAACTGCATGCGAGCTTTAAAGCCCTGCATTGCGTCTCTGAGCAGCATGCTTCATGCAACTTAGATCACTTAGCTCACTTATCTTTTTCATATAAATACACTTAGCTAACCAAGTTAACTTCAACATAGCTAAGTTCAATAACTACACTTACACATCTCATATAAGTCATTTGCTAACTGTGCCAAACAATTAACAACCTGCATATACAATTACTAACACCCCCGCCCCTTCAAGTAAGGATCATGTGGAAGAAGCCCGGCAACTAATCTGGCAGGACGCCACGCGGGGACGAGTGCTCTTGATGAGCCCAGGCCCCGATGAAGAGGACTTGTTGGATGGGGTGGTATCCGTACCATTGGCACGAGTGCCGAAGTATAACCCAGACAGGTCAGTCTCCTCCAAAGGGAGAGTAATATGGGACGCCAGAGTTGTTAATGAGCTTTGCCATAAGGACGACCATTTTCCAGCCATCCAACCCAGATACGCTGAGGTGGTAAGGTTGGTGATGTGGTACAAGAGCCGGTACCCAGGCGTCCGCGTTTTATTGGCAAAGAAAGACGTCTCAGAAGCCTTTAAGTGGCTTTGGGTCGAGTAGGACGACTGCAGGCTTTTTGGGGCGGATCTCCCCTCCGAAGGGGCTATCCGGGACAACCGTGGCGACGCTTCGCGCCCGGTTACGGTTCTGTACCTCGCAATGACGTTTGGATGGACGGGGGCCCCAGGAGAGTTCATGGCTTTCGCATGGGCGATTAAGTTGCTACACCGAGCGTGTGGCCCTGACCGACCCGAGTGGCACGACACGTCCTCCTTCCGGTCGCTCGCTTTAATGGACGACTCGGTAGTGATCGAGCCCGACTTGGGCCTACGCCCCCAACTGTCGGTCGACGCTCTGGAAGAAGCGATCCGGCAGACTCTGGGGCCACTTGCCATCAACGCGGCCAAAGACGTCGAAGAGGGCACCCTTACCACGAGGAAATTGATTTGGGGCCTAGAGTTCGATATTCCGCCCCTCAAGGTCGAACGGGCCTACCACGTTCTCCAGTCCCCGCACTTTGACGCCGGTCAGACCAAGGTACCGCTCAAAGAGGTCCAGGTGTTGCGAGGCTCTCAACAGTTTTGGCTAGGAGTCCTACCGCAACTTGCCCCTTACCTCCAGAGCACCAATGCGCTTTTGGGACCCGCTGACCGAGAAGGCCACGTCGTCCTACGCGGGAACGAGGCAGAACAGTCCGCACAGTGGGAAGCGTTCTGGAGCGCCATCGAGCTGCAACGGCTGCTGGTCGGTTCGCGACAATTTTGGGAAGCGCGCTTCGTTTCACAGCTCGAGCACGCCCTCACCACGCCTGAACTCTTGGCCCTACCAGAGGTCAAGCGCAACCTGGTCTGGGTGTCAGCTGACGCTACGCCTACCCGACTTGGAGCGATCGACTGGACCGCCAAGGTCGCCGTGGCTTGCGCCGCAGCTCCTCTCTTGTCGCCTCTTGAGGCCAATGCCCAGGACCCTACCGACCTCAAGCCTCGTACCGAGCCCGAGGAGGACCTGGTGCAAATAGGCGTAGCGGAACTGTTGGCCTTGCTCGTTTTGGTCGTCGCCAGAAAGGAAGCCTGGACAGGCAGTGTGGTTCTGTACTTGGGAGACAACACCAATGTGCAAGATTGGTTGCGCAAGCGACAAGCTGGGAATGCTCAGGCCAACCTCCTCCTGAAAGTACTGGGAGCGTTAGAGGGGGTCTATGGCCTCCAAGTGAGGGGGGCCTACCTTCGCACCTATCACAACCAAACCGCCGACGACCTGACCCGGCTTGACCCCGACAAAGTCATGGAGCAACAGGGGCTGACTCGCCTCAGCGTTCCAGAAGATTGGGGCCGGGTGCTGGAAGAAGCTTGGCACCGCCGAGCCCTCTTGTGGGTGGGCCAACCCGACTCCGATCGGCAGATGGCCTAAACAGCTCGCCGCACGGAGGATTGGGCCGGCCCCTCTGCGGGCCATGCCTGCGTTCGGTTGGAAGGTGCGCGAGCTCGGGACTTCGGAGCACGGCGTGTATACCCGGGCTTTCTTTGCAGCTGGGGGTTTGAAGCACGACCCCCAAGATTCTTCGGCCACCGAAGGGGGCACCCACCGTGGAGCGTTCCGCTCCCGGTGAGGAGGAAACTCCGACGCAGGAGGAGCGTCTGCTATGCGTCGCTACTGTGACCGGCGAAGCGGAGGCGCGACGAATCGTGTCCAGCGTGCCCGCACAGGCCGCGAGCATTTGGCTCGACTCTTTTCGTCCGCTCGCGGTTGAAGCGATCTGCACAGAAGATGCCCAGAACCGCTGGGAGTGGTGGACAGAAGAGTTCACCGGCCGCACCTTTAAGGAACAGGTGTGGTGGCACCGTTGGGTGCTAGTCGGCGTGAACCCCGATGCAGGACAGGAAGCACGCGCAGCGACAGGTGAAAAAAGGGCTGCTCCCCTGCACACGTACGCCACCCACTGGTTGGACCCCCAAGGCTGGCTGGGTTGAGGGGACGGTGCACCTTGACCCCACTTTCCCATTCCTCGGGTTGAAGTCTCCCAAACCCTGTGGGACGGTTCGTACCAGGGGGGGTCGCGCGCGCTTGTTTGGGACCCCACCAAGCCCATGCCCCCCCTGCACGACGGCTCCTGGGACCCCCGTCGAAGAGATGCCCTGCACTTGCTGAGCCATGGGGAACAAGGGGTCCAAGTTAGGGTGATTGGGGCCCGAGAGGTCCATAAACTCCTCGGGGGGAGGGGTTTGGGACGCCACGGATGACGCTGAGAGCGATGCACGTCTTGCCCTGCATGCCCCACCCTACGCCCTGGCGGCTTTTGCTGCTGAGTTTGTAGGCTCCCTCCCCCCTGACACGTCGCCCGACCGCAGCCGTTTCAGCTCTGGAGGGGGCGGTGCGCTCCCTAGCGAAGGCAAGGCAGGAGCTTGCGAGCTCCCGTGGGAAGATGACGCGGAAGCCCTGGTACGCCTGTGGCTCGGAGGAAAGCTCGAAGATAGGTCTGGGACCCGCTGCTCCGGTATGGGCGGCAAAGGCAACCAGAAAGGGAAAGGAGCCCAGAAAGGGCGCAGAGACCAGGAGAAGCTCGAGCGTCTCCGTGGCTCGTTCCGAGCGCGGAGTGACGCCGACCGGCGAAGACTGGTAAAGATCCTCAGACACGAGGCTGCCCTCCTGGGTCTTCCGATCCGCGAAGACGGATGGGTCTCATTGAGGGACCTCAACGCATGCGTCGGATCCATATCCGGCGAAGATGCCGCCCAGATCATCGGGCGAGACGAGAAAGATAGGTTAATCTTTTCCCAAGAGGGAGAAGAAGTGTGGGTGGCGGCCGTGTCAGGTCACACCATAGCAGGGGTTGTGGGGCCTGGCAGAGAGCAGGAGGTCCCAGAGGTCGTGCATGGCTCCTACGCGCGGCACAGCAACAACATCCTCAAGGAAGGATTGCACGCGCGTAGAGCGATCCACCTCCTCTCCTGTGGGTCCAAACACGGCAGGTGGAGATCGGACATCGAAACCTCCGTGTTTGTTACCACCAACGACATTTACCTGGCACCGGACGGAATACCCCCCGAGTATATCTCTCAGATCGAGTCCTGGCGCAAAGGACCTGTTCCCTTCCCACCACGAGCAGCGGGGTCTTCCGTGGGGCGTTTCGCTCCCGGAACGGCCGCCAGCTCGCGTCGGGAAGGAGCTGCGAAAACCGCAGCCGAAAAAGCTCAACAAAGGGCAGAGGCTGTGGCTGAGCACAAAGAGGCCGCGCGCTTTACCGAGAGGCAAGAGGCCAGGCGTAAGTTGGCGTCGGCCGCGCCCCGGGGCACAGTGGGCGTATAGAGCTGCAGAGAGCTCTGGACTCCGACTGTGAGTCCTGTTCGGACCGAAGGGAGCAGTCCACCCTGAGCGCAGCAGCGTACGCCACGCAGCGCCTGCGAGCCATGGAAGCGCGCCCTGCGCCGGAACCCGTCGTGCTTAGGCCACGCCACCAACCTGGCACCCCCCCACGATGAGGCGAACAAGGGGCTCTGGGCCCTACCGACGGCACAGCAGAAACCCCTGAACGCCCCGAGCCGGAGGTCGTGGTCGCTGAGCAGAGGAACTCAGACCGGTACCCGCCGGAGGGCAGCACCGAGGGCGACGAGCCGATGCCTTCCGTGGAGCGTCCCGCTCCCGGAATAGCAGAGGTCACGCTCGAGGGCGACGAACCGATGCCTTCCGTGGAGCGTTCCGCTCCCGGAATAGCGGAGGTCGTGCCCGCAGGTAGCCAAAGTCTGGCCGCTCCGAAAACTACCGCCCAGGAAGCAGCACCAAAGGAGGAGCAAGCTGCGCCGGGAGATCAGGAGGCCGTTAAGTACGAGGCTCCCGGGGACGAGGCGGCACCACCGGGGGAGAGCGTCTCGACGCCCGCCGAGGCGCGTTCCGCGCCCGGCGAAGGCGAAACCCAGGCAATCTGGGGCCCGAAGGTTGAGGAAGGAGGCCCCTTGCAGCCTACTCTTGTCGACGCCGCCCAGGCGTTGGGGGAGGTGGCGCTGGCAGAGCCAGAAGCCATCGCGCTGAAAGTCGATCCGGACACGTTGACGGCAGAAATCGGCAAGATGTCGTTGGAAGACGAAGACCCGGATTGGTCCGGCGACGAGGCCGAAATTCCGGTAACCACCGCTTTGCCGGGCGAGGCCGCGTCCAGCTCCTCCAAACAAGAAGAGGGCGGTGGAACCAAGAAGGAACTCGAGCTCGACGAGACGGAGGAACCTGCCCCACGCCGCCGCAAAGTGGTATACTGGCTACAGGCCAGTTGTCGCTACTCCGGGCCCTGGCCGCGGCCAACGCGTCCAACTGGTCCGGGGTTCGCGAGCTTGTGGAGAACCTTACGTCCCTTGCGCAAGCGTTCTCCAAGAACCGCGACGCCTGCGCGCAGGCGGCAACCTCGAGGGCTGCCGCCCTCGCGGAGCTCGAGGGCGCGGAAGCTGCTTACTTCGCGGCACTCCCACCGGCCTTGGCAGAACTGGAACGCAAAAACCCAGTGAGGCCCAGCATATGAATAAGAGCCTCGGGTGGATCAACCACGCACGCTTCCTGCAGGACAAGGAAGCCGCAGGAGTGTGGGTGGCACGCAGAAAGGAGAAATCGCGTCTGCGAGCCGCCGCACATCGAGCGGCCCAGCAGGTTGCCGAAGGTGCCGGCGCAGGGGTGCAAGACCCGGTCCGCGACCAGGCTGACGCAGCCAGCCACCTCAACTTTCAAATGAATGAGGCGGCAAAGGACAGCCTGCGGCGCTTCCAAGCGGAGCTACGAGCTGGGGAGCTAGACACCCCGATGCGAGCCGCGGTAGCTCAGAAGCGCAAGCCTGAGTCCGAGCGCAGCCAACGCATCAAATGGGCTAGGTTTTGCGAGAAGCAGGGTAAGACCCGCAAGTACGACCCTACGGAAAGTGAGCAGAATCACCCCTACGCTCACTCTGGATCGCCCCACCTCGAGAAGGCCATGCCGTGGCCCGTTTCGGGCCCGGCAGGTGCCCGACAGGGGACAGGCGAGAGAACCCGGAGATTCCTGGTACTGTGGCTGCAGCATACAGCCAGCAAACGCACTGCTTAGGCCCACCAGTCCTTCTCTCTGGGACAAAGAACCGTGGCCTGCTTCAGGCCCGGGCATTGTCGGAGGGGGGGTCGGACTGGGGCTCGGGATGATGCTAGGTCTGATGCTCGATCGAGGGCGCCTGAACCGGAGGGGAAAAACCGGTGGCCCCACGCCCACTCAGCAAGCCACCAGTAAAGCCCCCCCCCCCACTCGACCGTGGATAGCTCGACCCTTGCCGCGTGACGAAACCCACCGGAGAGCCGTCACCCGAGCTCTCGGGCTAACCACCTTCGCTCTGCTTCCCATCGTAGCAAATGCTGCTGAAAGGGACCCTGTGGAAGAAGGGGAAGACTGGGGTCTATGGGCGCGCAGGCTCGTGACCACCGGCTGCCTCTACCTTGCCTGGCGCATGACCTTGGGCTGGGGCGTCGAGAAGAAAGAGGTCGCCTGCCAAACCACCCAAGGACACCCGCCTGCAGCCGACCACGTCCGAGTAACGCCCGCCGGCGAATGCTTCCACGCGGAGCATTGCGGACACTTGAGGGCGAGGAAGAGCCGGGCGTACAGACCCTGCTTGGACTGCTCCTCGCTTGAGCCCCGCGTTACTCGACCACCAACGACAGGGAGCACACCCGCGGCCGGACGTCGGGGGTCCAACTACGCAGGGTTCTTTCGGGTAATCCTTGGAAGCCTCGCCGCTCTCGCTTTGCTCGTGCTACAAGGGTGCGACCAACAAGCAGGGGAAACCGGGCGCCTTGGCAGCCCTGCAGTACCGCCATTGTTGGGAGCTTCTGCTCTTGTTGTGCTGCTCGTCACCTGGCCAGGGCCGCCGTGGCGCGCTCCGTGCCCGGCATCCCGACGGGTGGGGGAAGGGACGCGCAAGGTCAGGTTTGCGGTGCGAGAGACACGCCGGGAGACACGGGGAGAGCCCCTGCCCGCACAGACCTCGAGCCTGACGACCCGACATCACCGGCGTCGAGGCAGTCACCCCCTCGTGGCCCCGAGCGGGAATTCCCCCACGGAAACGAAACGGAAATTCTCGGAAGAGGGGCCAGAACCAGGAGTATAGTCCCCGCCCGTCGCTGGGCGCAAGAACGACTACAGTTGGTGAAGGACCACCTATCACCATCCACCCAGCGGTTGTATGACGGCCATTGGCGCTGGTGGGAGCTATACACCAGACGTCGGGGTGTTTCAGCACTCCGCTCCGTGGATCGTTTCGATCCCGGAGAAGAGTCGTTGTTCCTCGACTATCTGGTGTACCTATTTGTGGGCCAAGGTCTAGCAGCGGCCACAGCACAAGCTCGCCTTGGAGCAATTCGAAGCGTGCATCTACAGCTGGGCTTCCCAGACCCGCTGAAACCGCTTCCCCGTTTGCAACTTGCACTCGAGGGAATCAGGAGAAGGAAAGGACCCATCACCAAACGACGTCCAGTTACGCCGCACATGTTGGCAAGGGCCCAAGCGGCGTTGCCACAAGGGCTGTGGGGAAGACAGCTCAATTGTGCATTGCAACTCGGGTTCTTTTTTCTCTTGCGAGTTTCGGAACTGGTCGGCGGCAACAACCCGAAGCTTGGGCTTCGTGTCAAGGACGTCAAGCTGTACAGCCGTGGCGAGTTCCTCGCCCGGCCACCCTTCCGCGGGGCAGATGAGGTGCAGATAGTTGTGAGAGCCTCTAAGACGGATCCCGAAGGGGAATCCGCAACGAGGAATTTATTTCGCAGCGACGCGGCCGTCTGCCCTGTGCTGGCAACCATAGAGTTTCTTGAACTCAAATGGTCAGAAGCCACGCCGCATCCGGAGGAAAGATTCTTCGGAGAGCTTACAAGGCAGGACATCCAGACTACCCTGCAAACTGTTGCTGCCTCCTTAGGAGAGGAGGCGCAAGCATACACCCCCCACTCTCTCAGATTTGGGGGAGCTTCTGCAATGTGGGCAGGGGGAATGGACTCTTACGTCCTCCGAACCTGGGGCCGGTGGAACTCGGACGCTTTTTTAGCTTACCTTTGGACGTCTAGGAAGGCGTCCGCCAACACCGCTGCCTGCATGGCCCGCGCGGACATGACACCGGTCAAAGGGTTCCCAAATAAGTGAACCGCCATCCCCCCTTCGTGTGGGCCCCTGTCGTGTCGCGCTTCGCGACCGACAACCCCTTTGTGTGGAGGGGCACACACTCCTTTTTGGTATGAAGGGGGGAAGGTTGCACAAACGTGCAAAAGACCAAGCACTTCGTGCTTCGCGCGCAAGAAGAGTTCTGAGCCGAAGTGAGTGTGAAACGTGGTAGCTTAGCGCTGCGTGCGTAGTGTTTCACCTCCGTAGGCTCTCGGCTCAAGCGTGACCCACCCACCCACCCCCTGCACAAACGTGCAAAAGACCAAGGACTTCGTGCTTCGCGCGCAAAAAGAGTTCTGAGCCGAAGTGAGTGTGAAACTGTGCTTTATGTGCTGAACATGTTTACCAGGATCTCGAGTGCTTCGTGTTGGTGAGCGGTTTTTCAATTTGATGGCAAGTGGTGAAGAACATCTTAGTAAAGCTGAGCGTTCATGCTTTGGTCTGTAAATATTGGTGAAATCACCAACGGGTATTCAACAAGATTCATAAAGGTATAAAAGGTTTCTATAATCTATAGGTATCTATATGAAGTTCTTTAAGATGTAAAGAAGAAGTATCGTGTAAGGTGTTCTATAAATGCTCTTGTTTTTGATTTCTTCATTGGGCCCATAGCCGGTACAGCGCAGAGCATTCTGCTCCTGATTTTCCTCCCATTATTCCGTTATCTATAAAGTATTCTACAAGGCATTCTATGGTGCATTCTACGGGTATGTTATAGAATATTCCATAGGGTTTTCTTTAACTTCCTATGGGGTACTCAGAGGGTATCATAGACATTGTGTATATTCTGTAAGCTAGTCTGTAGGGGATTGCAGATGATATTCTACAAGGCCCATAGTATGTAACGTTGTTTTGGGCTCTCTATCGGGTACTCCATAACGCATTGTATAAGGGATTGTACAAGGCATCAACATGAACGCAAAGATTATCTTATAGAACGTATTCTATAACCTAATGTATAGGCTATACGGCTATAGGGTACTCAAGAAGGTATAAATGAGGTATATAGGGGGTATTTTATAACGTATTACCTAGGGTCACCTGTACGAAATTCTTTGAGGTTTGTGGTATTCTTTAGGTTATTCTCTCCGACTCCTGGATCACTCCTAGAAATCCCTTACCCAATAGGCTGCTTCTTTATGAGGGGTTCTCAGATCTTGGGCTCGTTGAAAGGTTATCTATAGGTGTTCTTACTTCCCAAATACCTATGGGGGTGTAAAAAGTTTAAACTTTCGCACTAACATTATTTTATTAGGGGCCAAACAAAAAAAAAATATATATATATATATGTATATATATATATACATACAGAAAGCGTCACCCTGGTGGCCCGGTTTTGTGTGGTTCATGGATGGTCAGCAATTCTGTGTTGTTGTACAGACAGTTTATAGCTTTCAACTTACAAGATGTTCAGCTGAGCTCATTGAGTCTGTGATCTTTTAATTAATATAGAGATGAGGTTCTTGATTCAGTTAGATTAACAGTTAGACCAATATATCAAGAGAGAAACCACCCCTCCCGCCAAGAATATAGTGTAAATTGTTTTGTTTTTTTTTTGCCCTCCCCCCCCTAGGCCTCCTTCCCTTCAGCAGGTATGCCTCCCTCCCCTAGGCCGCCCTTACTTCTGCAACCAATCTCCTACGTCACGTATACTTGTAGGTCCCCATGCCGTAAGAATCTTTAGCATGTTTCAGGAAACGGTTTAGCCTTGAAGCGGGCTCGCTTTTTATTTGGACCAGTTCGCAGTCGAGGTGTGAAAACCGCTAGATGTGCTCCGATTGAAGAGATCCACAGATCTATTGCGTGCAATGCAATGATGTCAGTTTGATGTATGAAGTATGTACAAGTTCCATAGTATGTATGTCTGACAGGTTTGGACCTCAGCGTACTGACGTTCGGGCGTCAATTGCTACAATGTGCAAGAGTCCACATATTTTTCTGTGTAAGCGATGCGACTATATGTGTCATGACATAAATCATGGTCACGTGTTAACTTGCAGACTGAAGGAATAGTAAAAACATGGCGGTAAAAAGGCTGATTTGCTCTAGAAAAGCAAGCCCCCACGCCGACATACTCTCCAGATACACACACACACATATATATATATATATATATATATCTATGCACCTATCTATCTATCTATATATATATATATACATATATATATATATACATATATATATATGTATATATTGTATATATATATATATATATGACAGAGAGAGGCAGGCCTCCGAATAGTACCTTCCGTGAGGGTTGTATTCTTGCGAGGCGGTCTTTGGGGGGGTGTTAGCAGTCGTCAGCTGTCCCGCAGCAAAGTCGAATGCTTCGATACTTAATCCTGGTGCATGCACACGTGCGCTGTGATGTTCTGGGGCTCAAGTCCTTCTACCTCTGCTGGCTGCTTTTGGGGTCCATTCCTTTTGGGGCGGGTTCCTTGGCCTCGTGCATCGTGTGTAGTGGCCTGCTATGACCTGCTGGTTGCTTTGCCATGGTTGCGCAGACGGCACCTCGCAAGAGCAGCTTGTTGCTAGTCAGTGGTAGACTGTGCTGAGTGGGATAGAAAATGAAAGCTGTATAGAGATTGTACGCATCGTAGTTGAGAGTACAGCATTGCATGTATACACACAGGACGCAGACACCTTGCTCGTACATTTTTTGTTGGCTTACTTTGACTTTTCTTGTTGCATGTACCTGTATTTTACATTTCGGAAAGCTTGCACGAACGACATACCCATGGTCGCCCATGCCAACCGTCCCTGTGCAGCAGGTTGTTTTAGCAGATGGCAGATGGGACACCTGAGACCTGCGGTGTGTTGAATAATGCCATCCTAGTAATTCGGCTGGTGCGCGGTGCTGAAGTACCTGGCGCAAGCCATGTTCTCACTTGGGCAAATGTTCTTGTGCCTGGCAAGCGGAAGGGTGGGATGGTGGTGGAACATTCAACGGACTCGCATAGCCATGCTACAGCCTGAGTTTTTATTGCATGGGGCTTCCGTGCCGGTACTTGTGACGGGTCCCCAAAGGGGGCTCGGCACGAAGCTCTTTCGATCGAAAAGACGAAGATGTGCAATGAGCCAGATCTGGGCCCTGGACTTCGAGCTTCCACAAAGCGTTAGCTGTGGCAATCCCTAGCATTCGCCGTGCAAGGAGGAATGTGGGGACCGGGTGCTTCGTCGCTTCGGCCACAAGACTCTCCCGGCCAACGACTCCAGCCTGGAAGCAGACGCCCCAGACGGTGTTTCAGAGCTGCAGTGCCCGGGATAAGAGAAGCGGGAAGGATCTCTGCACTGCCTGGGCCCAGGTCATATCTGCTTTTCAAGATCGCATGGAAGCCCCAATGGAGGCGATGAGCTTTGCAGTCACAGCAATAGGACGAAGCTTGGCGGAAGCCGGTGTCTTTCTTGGGAGCTCCTGCTGAGCAACCCGCACTCCTGACAGACATGAGAACGGGCTTCTGTGTCTTTGAGAACCCTGTCCCTTCCTGCTGAAGAGCAGAAACAAACCCCTTCTTCAGAGTGAACAAGCGGCGGAGCAACAAGCGGCGGAGCGCTTTATTTGGGCATTTCTGATGCTTGCCGGCCCCTCGTCTCGTCTTGTGTCTTGTGCGCAGGCGGAAGGATTCGTTCTCTGGCACGCTCGCGACGATGGCGATGTTGATGAGGCCATTGACGTCCTTCATGCCACCTGCATCGCATGAAGCCTTGTGCTTTGAGGCTGTTGCTGAGATTCTGGAACTTGCCGAAAATAGCGAGGTCGCAGACTCCAACCGGGGAAGCGAAGGGAAGAGTTTGCAGTTGATCTCATGCTCGACAGTTTCGCAGGCTCAGGCCGCCGAGACAGCCGCGGCACCTTCACCGACAGGATATCCCAAGGCTGCACGCTGTGGCGATGATGGCTTCGCATACAAGGCGATTCCCAAAAAACACGAACTCCACGAACCTTTACGAAACCGGACCTTGGCAACCACTCGGGCTGCACATGACTGCGTAGTCCTCGGGGCTCGCTGGTAGGCGGTGCAGCGGCGCGGGGTGCGTGCACTGTACCTGCGCGCTGTGCGCCGCCAAATCGAGTACTACCTCTCTGACCGAGTAGCTCCTGCAACCTGTGCAGAGCTGTGCAGAGCCGAGTTCAGGGATGGCTTGTTCCTTTGCTGCAGGACAAGAATCTGAAGCAAGACTGGCTTGCCCGGCCTGGTCGGAGTCTGCAGCCGTGAGACAACTTGGAGATTGCCAGCTGGCAGGTTTTTCCAAGAAAAGATCGTCGAGGCACCTTGGAGCAGTCGAACATGGACAAGTTGAATGTTGTTGTCGCGGTTTCGGGTACGGCAGTGCTGTTTATGCCCTGTCGCCATCGTTGTCGATATTGTTGTTGTTGTTGTTGTTGTTGTTGTTGTTGTTGTTGTTGCTGCTGTGGTGGCGGTGGCTGCTGCTGTTGATGATATGATGATGATGATGATGTCACATACTATACAATAATATGGTATAGTGATGTAATGTACTGTAATATCTAATATCGCGAGGGCGTACGAAGATGACAAAGCAACAGGGGTGATGATGGTGGTGATGGTTTTGATGATTGTGATGATGAAGAATATAAGAGGATGAGGATGAGGATGACGGTGAGGATGAGGGCGAGGGCGGTCGCGGGGGCGAGGGCGAGGGCGAGGCCAGGGTGAGGAGGAGGAGCAGGAGCAGCAGGAGCAGCAGGAGCAGGAGGAGCAGGAGGAGCAGCAGGAGCAGGAGGAGCAGGAGCAGGAATGGAGGAGCAGAAGTGGGAGGAGCAGGGTGACCCTGTATGGTGGTGGGGGCTGCTGCTGCTGCCGCCGCCCAACATTACATTGGCGCTCTCTGAAGAGAGCAGCTGTTGACTGTCTTGTCAGCACATGCCGTTGTGGTGCTTCAACTTTCAACATCGGCCACTTTTCTTTTCAGCGTTGTATATGTTGATCCTGATTTCAAGAGTTGGTTCCATACAGTTTCACGACGCATGTCCACTGTTAATAAGCACATGGACTTTTTGGATATTCCATCAGGGCCGTACATGTTCCGTGACGCCTGCTCCTTAAAATCTGCTGCTAGTCACTTGATTCCGTGTTTCGCCGATGAGGAGCCTGAACCAGGGTGGCTCGAGATGCGCTGGATCTTGTCATGTCCGCGTATCAGGGATGTGCATTGCATCTTGGCCTGTAATTCAGGAGTAGATTTCGTTCTTTGTACGTTTTCAGACTAAATGGTGCTTCAGACTCTTCAAAGGTGCCTCCCTGGTGGACGTCCTGGAAGCTCTTGGGCCTTCTACCCTCAAAGTCAAGGCGAGCCTTCTCTTCATGGGCAACATGTGGCGCCATCATATTTCGAAGTAGAAGTATGCGATGATTTTCCCGTTCCATGCAAAACCAGCGGGCAACTTGAGAGTAGAGAGTAGAGTGGGCTGTTGCGATCTCTTGCCTACTACATGGATGTTCATCATCACCATCTCAACACTCTGCTGATCTGCTCAAAAGTATTAACTTGATGAAGACTGCCAGGCTTGCAGCGGCACGCACTGGGTGCGAAGGCAGAGCGAGCAAGACTTGCAGTTATGATAAGCGTGGTCAATCGTGTGCAGGAGTATAGCTGTAGGAGCTGGTGAATGAGAAGATACTGCTGGATGCATCGACAGTTCTTCCGCAAGTCAGCTTTGCTTGACGATCTTCCACAAGGAAAAAGCTGCTACCACAACTGAAGGAAGGCCGCCGGACCCTTTTTGGCTTGCCTGTAGCATGTCGAAGTGCGTGGAATGTCGCAGTGAGTGGTTGCATGTCCAAGGCCCGGTCAGAGGACAGGAACCGGAGTGGTATGCCACTTTCCCGGTCCTTCTTGGGGGAAGCAGAGAGATGCGTTTTCGGGCTCTAAGGTTCGATTGCATGCGGGGCCCAGGGGGCCTGCGGGGCCAGAGCAAGACAGAGGCAGGTTTTGCTTGTTGCCAGCCACAGCGCTGTTGCGGAGCTGCAGCAAAACCTAAGTCTAAGCACCAAGCCTTCACCGAATTGAACCTTGTCTCAGCTCTCAAATCCTTCTTGGCCAGCAAGTCAACAAGGAATCCAGTGAGTCCATTGCACAGATCAGGCTTGCAGGCTCTTGCAGAGATGAACTAAAAACTCTGTAGCCTAAAGTTTGGTGTCTCAGTACTTTGAACATCCAGTTTCCAGCAAGCGCGACCACCAGAATGGTGAGAGACTGAAACCTGTTGCACGTAAGATGTCAGGGTTCAATGACAGGGTCCGCGAAGATAAACTTGCAAACTAATGATGTGAATAGGGTTTGTTGATACTTTTTGGGGGATGCCAGCCTGGTGAAGTGACAAGCGCATGTCGGACCACTCCCCGGGTGATGGCACAAAACGAATGAAGATTCCTGGCCAAAGTGTTCGGTAGCAAGTTACTGCCGCATCCAAAAGTGGTGAGATGCTGTGGCACATCCTTGTTTTGCATCTGTGGGCGTGGCTGGGCTTCTGCATTCCCAAGCATGTTCGGCTTGTGACGGAGTTGCAAGACCTTCTTGCCATCGTCGAGTCTGCAGAAGACGGATCCTGGAAAGCTTTGCCCACGGTTTTTCCCCAGGTGACTTTTCAGATGCTTGCCGATCACTTCCTGAGCCTTCCGGGCGGGAACCGCTTTGCCGTCAACATCGGTGCCCGGGATGGTCGCGATCATGATCCTGTCTACCCACTCTTTGAACAAGGCTACGCTGGCCTAGCGATAGAAGCCGAGCCACGTTGGCACGATGTTTTGGCGAAGAACCTAGCGCAGGTCAACAGCAGCGAGCAGGTCTCTATCGCGATTCAAAGAGTAAGCCCTGTCAACTTGGAGGTCTTGTTTCGGAAGTTCCGGGTTCCGCGTGATTTCGAGGCTCTGAAGATCGATATTGACAGCATCGATTTGCCGATACTGCAGACCGTTCTGCGCAGCGGATACTCTCCCAAGATCTTGATGATTGAAGTGAACCACGACATCCCGCCCCCATTTCAGTTTCACTTGGAATATGACCCACAATGCGAATGCAGGGATCAGCGAGGGGCATACGGTGCATCTGTCGACGCAGTATTCCGTGAAGCATCTCTGCGAGGATATTCACTCATCGCGATGGAATTTTTCAATCCGAACAGTTCTTGTCCATACTGCGAACACAACATGTGGTTCGTCCGCAACGATCGACTTGGCAGAAGTATAGAGAGCCCGCTTGTAAGCTGGCGAGGAATGGTGCGAATGTTTTGGGCTCAGTTGGCAAGACTAGACTGCCTCCACGTCGGCCGACACATGGGAATGTGCCCCAGACGTCAACTTAGGGAGCTGTTCCAGGAGCTGGGAGGCACAAATGCAAGTTGGCCACTCGCAAGGATGTCGTTGCACGCTGCACAACATCCCGATTTTTCGATACACTATGCATCATTTTGGAGATCGAGGCTTGAATACCCGTACGCGTGCTCCAAACCTTGCAGCTTCTCAGTCGGCGTGACGAGAATGGATTAACAAAGGCAGGTGCTGTCTCGTAATCCAAAAGAAATCATGAGGCAATGGCAAAGTTCACACAGGCTCCAGACCCCTTCGGGTTCAAGCCCTGACACCGGCGCACCAAGGCAACAGCATCTGAACAAATCTTGGCCTGCCGGTGCCATCCCAGGTAGCCACTGTTTGATTCGTATTGATCCCACGCATTCAGCAGGGTCCCAAGCGCTTTTCCATTCCACTGCTTCTGCTTGGGCAGGTTAAACGAGCAACCACTCAGTTGTTGGAACAAGTCGTGGTCGTTGATCATCGTAAGATAACGTCAGCAATTTACCATGTCAGTATCAGTATCTGGTCTGAATCGACGTGATCCCATCGCGGCCTTGACTGATGTAAATCGCTCCGGCAGTTGACGCTGCATGTGCTCCAGATTCAGAGGAAGGTTGCCAAGCTGTGCGGACCTGAGAATTGTCGACAGGCGTCCCGTTCGGGTGTGCGGGATCTGACTGGTGCTTCGCATGCTCGCCTGGCCTTGCCAGTGTGCTGCTTGTCACCGCCGAAAGCCCCGCGAAGACTTCAGCAAGGCCCGTCGGCTAGACTCTGGAACTTAATGCCCGATCTTGGAATGTCTCAGCTTCCGTGTCGGACAGGCTCAGCTGACCAAGCATCGGAGGATGGGTCTAATGTGCATCGCATCATGTCCTTGCATTATGCTCTTACCTCTCACTCGAGTCCCTGTCCGTGTGTGTGTGTGTGTGTGTGTGTGTTGTGCTTAGTCCTGGCAGGAGTCCAACGTGCAAAGAGTGCTTGCTAGCGGCTGCTTCGTAGACACCGTCCTGCGCGCTTGTGGAAAAATCGGTCTGCAGTTTTCCTGCTGTTTCGACTCAAAAAGTACGACTTGACGAAAAGCGCAGAGGCTGGTGGTCCGACTCTTGTGCACTTCGGCCGTCCCATGGGGATCCAAAGCGTCGCTACGGCCGCCGCTGCCTCAGACAGAAAGCCGAAACCAGGCGTCATCGAGGACCGCTCTGTTGTTGCAGGTCCCTCCGCCTGCCAAGGCCGAGGTTCCGGAGGGTTCAGGAGGGTTCCGTAGGCACAGAGACCCGCTGCACAGGGTGGGAAGTTTGATTCTCGACGTTGTCTCCCTGGCTCCATGTGTCCAAGGGATTCCAACAGAGACCCGATGATGCATTCAGAACTTACACATGCCCGGGAGCGAATCGCAGTGCATACCGCAGCAGCTTCGCCAACACAAGAAATCACAGAAACTTAAGCCATATTACACGGAGTTAACTTGCTCCATGGCGCTGGTCCCTTGCTATCGTGGCTCCCCGTTGGTTCACAGAGCATGGAGGCCATGCTTTGGCCTCTCTGGCCTCTCTGGCCTCTCTGGCCTCTCTCTCTCTCTCTCTCCCCCGCACTATCTCTCTCTGTCTCTCTCTCTCTCTGTGTCTAGCTGCAGGCCTCCGAGACACGAGCAAAGCGAGCCTCTGAGCGCCGAGCCTGGAGGTGGGAAGCTCCTCGCAGAGTTCTTTCTTTGTTTCTCGCCCTCCTCTTATGTCGACAAGGTGAGCCACAGCGTTCCTGGTCCTCCAGGAGCTTTGCACTATGGTGCGGTCTGCCGGAATCCCACGGGAAGGGCTGAGACGAAGGCACGCACGACTGTGAACTCTTCGAGGTGCTTTGCTGCAACACGAAAACGGACATGCTGGTCACCCCTCGCACGTCAGTCGCAAGCTGTTGGCAAAGAAGGTGCATTCCCGTCCCCGCACAGCCCTGCGCCTGCGCTCATGACACCATCACGCATGGCGAGCAGTGCTTGGGATTGCTTGGGCTGCAGTTGCTAAAGACCCACGGCCTGGAGAAGGGTGGGGCGGCGTGATTCGAACAGATCGGGACTGCCCTTTACGGAAGCATGCAGTGTACATGGCTGTGCTGTGCTGTACTAAGTTGTGCAGACTCTGCAGGACCAGTGGGGTGGCTTGACCAGTCACACCGGCACGTTGAGTGGCAGCGACGCTTTGACTTGCAACTTCCCTAACAATGTGGCAAGACTATGGGCTTGTTAAATTAGGATGGTGAGGGGCTTCGCTGTTTCCACAGGGAAGGCACGATTCACTGCAAACCCCAACACGACTTGCAATATTTTTGCGTTTCCAACTTGATTCGATCAGTCATGAAAAACTGGGGGCCAACAGTGCTCCTGTGTATTGCAATGCACAATTTGGACTGATGGGGTGGTCTTGGAGCCTCAGGAGTGCTTCGTCGTGGTTCCTGATATCGGAATGCTAGGTGTTCGTTCACTGGTTCGGGGCACATGCTGGCATAATGCAGATGAACAGCTCAAGCTACTGCAAAGTTTTGCGACATGAGAGCATTACAGCGCTCCCGATGCCAGAAGCCTACCGCATGCCTTTGCCCGCCGACGTGGACGACTTCAAGCTTCCTGTGTTCAGCGCTGGGAGCTCAGCTTGCGGTTGCCCTTGTCGAAGTTGGCTCATGATCACCAGCAAGGAGCTCATGAAGATGGTGAACAACCGGTCACCTGAAGAAGCCCTGAAGCACGTGAAGGAGAAGGAGCCGCCCGGGCCCTGGCTAAGGCTGAGGCTCGCGGCCGGCTGCCGTGGTTTCTCCCTTGCGCCCCTCCAATCCCCTCCGTTGCATGGTCTTTGCATAGGTGGCGACTGAAGCGCCAGCTCGGCATTCACTCTCCGACGCCGCAGTGAGCCGAACGCGCTTGTGGCAATGCTTATGGGGATTGTGCAGCTCGGAGGTATCAGCCACTCCAGTACATAGAAGACAAGCCGTTCTGGCAGACCAGCAAGTTTGTAAAGAGGCCGCACGTGCGTGACTTGAGCAGGAGTTATCTGGTTTGCCAGTGCTTGACACAGAGTTGCCTCAGTCAGGAAGATGAAGAAGTACTACGAAGCACAGCTGATCAAGCGAATGGAGCAGGAGAGGTTGGGAGAGGTCTTGGCGATCATCGCTGAAACTGTGCATCGGAGTCTGGCAAGGACGGGATCAACCTGCGATATCTGCCCAGCCCGAAAGATCGTCTCGAGCTGGCAGGCCATTTTTGCACCGAAACATCATGAATCTGGAGAGGGCATAGTTTCCCAAGAGTTCAACAATTACTCTCAGATCTGCTAGAAACGGGTCTCAGCAGCATCACTTCCCCCATCTTGCTCCCGGATCGTTTGAGCTTACAAATCATCAAGTTCCAGTTGCGAGTCACGAAGGCAAAACACGCGGCAACACGGCATGGTCTCCAACCGCCGTAGGATCGGATATACTGTATCAAGTTGTCATGGACCACCAGGCGCCTGTGTTGGGTTTGTAGCAAAGGAACTAGATGGCTATGACCTTTCTGCAAAGTTGCACTGGGTACAGCCTGTTCTTGCGATGGCTGGCATCGCATCTAGCAGTCTTAGGGGACTGACGCGCAGCATATCATGAACGGCCATCACTTGAGCATTGGGGTCGCAGCGATTGAAGAGAACCGCAACTGGGAGCACAGGCAGCAACGCGGAAGACCAGAGGATTGTATTAACATCTCCGTACTTTGCAGAAACTTTCTGGGCGTATTGCTTGGAATGGGCATTCACGATGACAGTGATGTGAGAGGCACACAGCTCTTGGGTGGCATAAATGGCTTCAAGGCACGTCGGATCCGTTTCTTTAGCCCGGTTGCGATGCAGACAAATGGTGCAGCCTGCGAGCGCGACCGCGTGACTCCTGCTGAGGTGGAGAAGAACTCTTGGAAAAAGCTGGCATCCATGAGTGCGGAGGAGATCTTAGAGGCTCTGATTCTCGACGCATCAAGCAGAACGCTTCAGCAGCGACCATTGCCTGCAAAAGGCCGCTGGTGACCAGCGATATCTTCGATTGAGTTCGAAGCTCGCGTTCGACAAATCGTCTCCATAACTTGGGCTTCGTGCTGCAGGCGCTGCCAGCAAGGACATTCCCATTGATTGGCGGCCGGGGTACCAGACCACTGCCGGCGGCCTACTTCGGGGTACCTGGTCCAAGCAATGGCTGGAACTGGCAAAGCCTCCTTTGCATTCTGGTTTGCTGCATCACATTGGCCTGGCACATTCGTCCGGATGCTTTAGCTTCTGTTCGGGTGATGCATCGTTCGTAGATCGAAGTGTCTCAATGGGGCGGTCGACCATTGAGTTGGGTAATGTGTGCCAGGACAGCGCGGCCTCCAAGTAATGCCAAGTGGCTTTCAGCGGAGACGGCTCGCTCAGATCAACCCCGCAAGGCCATCAGAGACATGCAGCTGCAGCACATGAAGCGAGTTGACGTGGTCATCGAGGTGCGTGAGCTTGTTTGCTACTTTTGCAGGCAGTCGGGCTTACGCACAGGTTCGTGATGCTCGGATTCCTTGGACCACGACCCATCCGGACGTTCCAGGAAGATTTGGGGGTGCTTTGCTTCGGCACATCCTGCATTGGCTTCGCTACCGCGCAGGCTGGGCACGCCCAAGGCCGCGGGTCATCGTGCTGACCAAGGCTGATCTCGTCCCGCGTGCAGCACTCGAGGACGCTCCCTATCGCTCCCTCATCCTCCGACGCTGTTCATCATGCCTTGGTGCACTTGACTTAGCGCGCAGGAAACGATACGCTACATCAACGAAAGTGAGCGTGACCGGGGAGTACCAGTGGTTGCAGTCGATGCCCTGCTGGGCACATTTGGCATCGAGGAGAGGTCAACATTCCAGGATTGAGATTCAGACGATCCATTCATGAGTCTCACTACATCTCTCGGCGAGTCTCTCGGCCGTCCGACTGTCTCCTGTTTTTGACAGGAGCTTCGAACAGAGCTGCTAAAAGCGGGAGCGTACGTGAACCGAAGGACTCTTGAAGGGGAGACAGGGGAGATGTAGATGCCTCTGCTCAGTGACAGGAGAAAGCGCAAGGGCATCAACCCGCGCGCAATTCGCACGATGATGCAACCTGTCTTCTGAGACCGAAGCTGCGGCTTTCGATTTCAGTGTGTGTGAAGATACGTCAACAAAGGATTGGCTTCCCGAATGCTTTCGCCTCAGATAGTGAGGCCACGGCTCGGAGTTTATCCGATTGCATCACATTAAGGTCGGGAAGAGCTCCATCATCAATCGCCTCACCGGACGTAAAGTGGCTGCAAGAGTGCGGTGCTTGGCACGTCGCAATTCTTGCTTGACACTGGGGAAAAGAGAATTCAAATGCCAGAATGGACGGCCGGGCCTGACCAAGAGACTCACTTGGCACAAGATTGGTGGTTTCAGGACCTCGGACTCGGCAAATTCCGGCGCGCCTCTCTAAAGTATACTCGCTGCCCGCCCCGCAGAGGAACACGGAGCTCGAGTTTCTGGATGCCCCCGGGTTCATTCCTGTCGGATTCGGAAGGCGCTTCACAAAGGCAAGCGACAGCTTCCGCTTGGTGCCACAGTCACGGTACGCATGTGTTGCATGTATTATGCTTCTTGTTTGCCTGACCCGTGTAGTGTCTGCCCGTGCAATATACCTAGACTGCGTCAGGAGCAGCAAGAGCTACTCTGTATGTGCCGTGTCTTCGGCGAGAAGGCTACGCTGTCCAAAGCCGCCCCAAATCCCGCGAAGCTTTGTCTTTGGCCAGCACGTCGACCGGCAGCAGACGGGTTACGACTTGGTCACCCGCTTGGGCAAGGTACGTGGCATCTCATCGCTGTAAGGCGAGGAATAACTCGAGTGGCCGTGCCAGTTGTGGAAAGAGAACCCCCACATGATTGAGAAGACTGCTGCTACACTGCAATGATCCGCAATGCGACAGCACATGTTGTCTGCCACGTTCTTCTAATACTCAGGTCTGGAGAGAGACAGAACGGATCTATGGCGTGGACCTTCAAAAAGCCATCAGGCCATCCGGATGCTCAGACACGTCGAAGTCTTTGAAACTGAGCCGGTGCATTGGGCTGGTAGGCACGAAGGTCCTCTGCTTCCCAAGTTTGTTCCTGTTCGGGGCTTGGCTGCAGAAAGCCACGTCATAACCACGACGCTGTCTTGCTAACTGCGCCGCACACCCACTAACCACGACTCGTTTTTGTCTTACACATGACATCGCCCATTGCCCTGCTGGCACTGCTGCTCGAGCGTGTTGTAGTTCCTTTTTGGGATTACCTTATAGGATTCTACATATGACCCCAAAAAAGAACTACTGTGGGTTCTGTGCTCATCTCGTTCGTTGCTGGAGCGCTGCGAACTGATAAGCCAATAATTTCCAAGTGTACATGCACTTCACCAATGTAATGCTCCTCCGCTGCCCCTTGGGTGCATGGAACCAGCGCATGTGCTGACGCTGGAGCACACAGGCTTGGCTTCTGCTTAGAAGGGTTTAGGGTTTAGGGTGAGGTGTGGAGTTGGTGAGTCAGCTCTGCACCGCTTATTTCATTGTCGCACCTCGCCATGTGAGCTTTTGGACCAGGATCTCGAGGGTAAACGTCGCACAAGAATGTGCTAGCTGTTTGGCGGTGTCGTCGCTTGCACGCTTCATTTCATGCAAGCGGCTCTGACTGGCTGCTAAGGAGCTGACTTTGCGGATCGGGGCGCACCAGGCCCCCCTCATGCTGCCATCTGGCATCGTCTTGGGCGTCTCTTGCTTGTGTGCCAGCTGAATGTTCTCACCGCTTGTTCAGCAGGCCAGCTGGTTTACGGATTTGGATATGCGATTGTGGCAGCCGTGCTGCAGTCAAGTCAGCTCGGTTGCCGTGGCAGAGGGAAGGAAGCGGACTGCTTCGATGGCGATCTAAGGAATTTCTTCGACCTCGTGCTGGTCTTTGACATTGTGGTGGTGAGACGCTCGAAAGCAACAGAGCTCTGGGTCTGCCCTCTGCTCTTGGTCTGCCTGTGCTGCCAGCCCGTTGCCCTGCCACAAGGAGCCATGGGTGCCGGCGCAAATGGTTTCGACACGGTGAAGATGTTGAAGACCCTCTGCATTATCCGAAGCTTGGAGTGAGTCTGTTACGGCGTGAGCCCCCCTGGCCGGTCATGCTGCTCGTACGAAGGAGTCTTCAGAGTATTTCGCTTCTTTCGGCAGCTGACGCAGCTGGCATTGATGATCACCGCCGCTTGACAGAGGGCCGGAGACACGCATTTTGTTCCCTTCCCCAGACAACCTTAGGCCCTATGGTGGAAGCCGGGAGGTTGGAACGTGTCCACTGGAGCAAATTGGCCCCAAGCCACAGGTTCCGACTTTGATCTTGGAGGCTAAAGTTGGAACATGGTTGGTGTTGCCTCAAACCCTCCCTCCCAACCCGCCCCCCGCCCCCCCGGTTCCTAGGGTTGCGGTTTGCGTGTGGGGGTGGTTTCGTTTCAGGGTTTTTCAGGGTGGTTTAGGACACATCTGCCTAGGTCCCTATATTTTTGGGGAAACCGGGCATAGGGTTTAGGGTGCCTAGCCCCCCAAGTTTTAGGGGAAAGCGGGCACGTAGGGTTTAGGGCCCAGCATTTACTGTATATTTTTTTGGGGTCCCCCAACCAGGGGAAGCTGGGCTTAGGGTTTAGGATAGTGCTAGGTTAGGTTGTTTCCCCTCCACAGGGTGCCCCCCCACCCTCCAAGCATAATGATGTCCATATCATCCATGGCCAACCTTGATGACATCCACAGACACTGGGTTTTCCGGCCGGTCCAGTAAGAATCAGAATGTTCCAACTTTGGAACATAATGCCGAAATTGGAACTTGCACGCGCTCGCTCATGGAGTGCTGAATGTTAGGGTGTGCATGTTCCAACTTTTTGGCGTCCACTGTAAGTCCTAAGCCCTTTGTGGTATTCCGACTAAGCAGCCTAAACCTCAACGCACATGAAGTTCCCAACCCCTGTACCCTTGCGCTGCCCGGAAGGCCTCGAAGCCTTGCGGCCGATCAGGGTGCTACAGGCTGGAAGCATCTCTCGTGTCTGGCAAGTGCGCTGGTAGCCCGGTCATACAGAGTCCGGCATGAGCACTACAGACCCGAAGCCCCCGGCACGAGCGAGTCAGCAGGAATCACAGCAACCAATCAGCATTCGGGGGCTTGGAACCCAATACGGGTCTAGGCTGAAAGTCAGGGCAAGGAAGGACATGGCCATGGGGTTTGCAGTAGCTTCATACTTTTGGATCAATTTATTGTGAGCTTCGTGAGACACACGTCGTGCCCACACGGCCATGGAACCAGCCCTGCCTGTTGAAGAAGAAGATCCAAATCCTGCCCGTCCGGCGAGACGAAGCTTGCAATTCCAAGAATTGGAGCGTGTCTCGTATTCGGCAGACCGTTTACCAAAGGACTTTATCAAAAACGTATTGAGAGCTGCTGCTAGACTTTGGGCCTCTACAAATGATGTCACGCTCGGAAACATATCCACACCCCGGCAGCTGCCGCGAGACGATTGGCGGTGCACGGCTCGCTGCCACCGCTGTGCTATGTGCGTCCAGGGAGCCGGCAGGGTCTTTGCCTTCACTGGATGCTGGGCGCGGGTCGGCATTTTTGAGCTCTCAGTGCAAAGCGCCGGCGCTTGTCATGGCGAGCCCCAAAAGGCGCGCAAAGCCAAGAAACACAAAGATGGTGAGATTACAGTTGGCGAAAGAGAACAGGTTTTGAAGGCAGCAGAGACTCTCTTGGTCACCAGCCGCAAAGCCACCACAGCTGCGGTTGCAATTCGCATGGGCCCGGGCATCCCCCGGGCGCGTATTCGCACGATCCTCCGGAACCACAAAAGCAAATATGGGGCAGGGACCCGCGAGTGGACAGAGTCCCAGGACACGTTCGAAGCTTTTGCTGCTACCCGAGACACGGAGAAGCTCGAGTTTGCCTACACTTCTAGGCCGGGTGCTTCGCATGAGGAGTTAGCAGCACGGGTAAGGGTTTTCATTTTCGCCCTCAGGACGCCTTTTCAGTGGGTGGTGCGGCTGACTGGCTTTTTCGAGGCTGCAAGGGACTTGCACAGCCGGCACCCAGATGCAATCCATGTCACGAGTGACTTCACGTTTCGCTTAGCGATCATGGGTTACTCCTACGGAGTGCTGTGCACCTCGACCGGCATTGGTTCAACAATTGTCTAGAGCCCTTGTTGACCCCAGGCTGACGGCTGCGCACAGATCAGTTGTTTCTCAAGCGGCTAAGGTCTTCGAGTGCACAGGCGCTTGCAGCAGACCTCTCGGAAGTCCTTCTGGCCAATGGTTATGTCGTGCAGTCGCAGTGAGGATGGGACCATCTACGGCCGCATGCTTGTCGCGCTTCGAGACGGGTTGGCCGCTCGAGGATTGCCAAAGCCCTCGAGCATCAGCTTAGATTGGTTCGACGGATCCAGAATTGCCTCTGCCTCTACCTTTCCACGCATTCAGCTCCGTTGTGGAGTAGAGCACATGCGGCGGAATTTGAAGTCCAATCAGTCCGCTGGCACCAGGCCTCCCCGGCAGGCCGCCCCCAAGGCCGCCGGTCGCGGGAGAGCACGAGCCCAGGCCAAGCCCAAGGCCAAAGCCAAGGCTAGGCCACCGCACTTGGTCAATCGGCCAATATGGGCCGCGCTTGCGCTGGTACGCTGTCTTCTTTTTGTCCCGACCGAGTCCATGCTACATGTATTTCTGACCGTGATCCTGGACCGCATTCGCCGAGTCTGGTTGGAAAACCGGTGGGCTTCATATTGGGAGAAGGAGTACCTGTGCTGGAGAGATGTGCCGATGGAAACATATGGCGTTGCAAGGCTCTTCACAGCCCTCTGGTGGTCCGGCCTGGGATCTTGCAAGGGTTTGCACAGCGTGGGTCATCCATCCTCGCAACAGACAGCTGAGGCCGCCAATTCAAAGTTGAAAAGAGATTTGCGCAGCCAGGGAGAAATTCGAAAACATGAGGATGTGATCCTTGCCCTGGAGAAGTGTTTGCCTACATGGCTGGCTCCCCTGAGCCCTGTGGATGAGGCCAGCAACGAGCCTATTTCTATGATGGGCGACGTTCGCCTGGGCCGGCCAAGCTGTCCTGACCAGTGGATGTACCACGAAGGTGCCAACCTTCGCATGCCTGCTGGAGGTCATGTCGTCGCCTTCGCTAGCATCGAGCTCATTTTGCACAAGATGCGGAGCTGCAGACGGCGATTCCCCCATGAGACATGGGCTTCAGGAAACGCTCAGTATGTTGCCATGGCCATTGGTCACCCAAGGCAAATACCCCCTGGCACTTTGCAGAAAATGCGCGCCCAGCTGCGCACGAAGAAGGTAACGGATCTACAGAACTTGCTGCAAGCTGACGGCTTGCTGTACCAGGAGAATGACGACGGCCCTTTCTTTGACAAAGAGCAGTATGAGCAACTGTGGCAGACATGGTGTCTAGTGTGGTGCCTGACGGAGGCCGATGGATCGTACGATATCAGGTGTACATGCTGGGCCCATGCGTGGCGAGGACATTGTGTCCACCAGTATGCCTGCGAGCAGTTTTGGGACAAGAAGACGCATGTCGGTCAGCAGATCCCGCCTGCACAGCAGGACGTAGTCAGAGCTGGCAGACGTAGCAGGTCTGAAGAAGCACAGGCTCCGCGGGCACGCCTTCGCAGGTGATGGCAGGCTCCAAACAACCGGGGAGAGTTTGTTTTTTGCAATTTCCCATGTTTTAGGGACGAGGAGGATGTGCCGGTCCAGCAGGCGGGGCGGAATCATTGCTAGGGCATGGTTCCGCTTTGCCTTTTTCGCTGACTTTTGCACTTACGTGTGCTTATGCTTCCCGAGCATCGCGGCTTCTTTGATGTGCCAGAGGCAAGAGAGCCGTCGATGCAGACGATGCGCACCAGACCTCACAGCTGTGACACAAATGAGGTAAGCCTTGCGAGTGTTCCACCTGTGAAGTTTCGAGCCCCAGAGACCGCTTAATTAAGTATCATACCTTACGCCATATATGGGTTCCTAGTATAAAATTACGATATGTTCCTGAATTAGGGGTTTTGAAGTCACAGGAGCTTCAGGCGGGCGACTCCTAGATTTAGGCCTTGGCTGTGGGAAGTTTGGGTCTCGATACGACAGGTCTTGGGTCGCTTTGCGTTGCACATGAGGAGGAAGCGTGCTGCAGGAGATTCCGCATAGCTCAGCCCTGTGCCGGCATGTCTGACTGTGTGCGCAGGTGCTCGAGACTTGAACTGAGCGGCTCTGGATGTACACAGCTCGAAGCGTTCAGGGATGCTGCAGCGATGTGAATAGTGAATCACATCACCCGACTACCCTTGCTGCGCTCTTGGTGCAGCACTGTGCACTTGTTTGGCTGCATGTGTGCCTTGCCTCAGCTGTCAGCTTGGCTTCGGACCCCCAGGCACAGATCGAGGGCACACATGTGGCGCGGATTGCGGAGCAACAGTAGACTGTGAGCACAGTAGGAGTAAGTAGTTCCGTCCAGTGCTCCTGGTGTTAACCACTCAGCACTTGTTTCCATGGGAAGAAAACGAAGCTCTTCGGACTCCGGCTGTGGACCTCAAGACTCCAGCCGTGTACGTGTGAGAAGCCCTTTAGACTCCAAGCGAGGACACGTGGCGGG
Organism: Symbiodinium sp. CCMP2592; assembly: GCA_905221615.1. NCBI lineage: Eukaryota > Dinophyceae > Suessiales > Symbiodiniaceae > Symbiodinium > Symbiodinium sp. CCMP2592. Next base: position 485,540 of record CAJNDT010004580.1, read on the forward strand.
CTTGTGTGCAGGAACATGCGGCATGCTCCATTTGTGCAAAGCATTCCCGGCAGGAAGAAAGTCAGATTCCAACGGGAGTGCGGCAGGCTTTGTTCAGGAAGTAGATCGTTCCCATGTCTAGACAAATCGTGACGGGCAGGCAAGAAAGATGCGCCGTCAGACCCCACAGCACAGGAGCCCGACGGGCTTGCAGGCAGTGCTCTTGAAGGAACTACTATCCTGTTTGCAATCACTTCCCGACAGGCCGGGGTGCAGCTGCTCCGGTGCAGGACGAGGCCACCCACTCGAATTTGACAGCGTCTTTACATGGTAATCTGTCGTCCGGAGGTCAATCAGGAACCGCTTGAGGACAAGCCTCAAGAGGCTGAGCAGGGCCACGAAGGCAGGTTCTCCCAAAGCATGGCATGGCATGTTATTTGTATTTTCAGCAAGAATCCAGGCGGGACGGATGGTAAAGACGCAAAGCAACAGGCCTCCACAGCCAATGGCCAGTCGTGCTGCGATAAGTGCTGCATGCCACTACTCATTTTTCGTGCGGGCCGCGGCCGCTTGAATGGAACACTTGTTCAATCAGGAGGCGTTTGTGGGAAAGCCTCAAAAGCTTCAACTCGGAGCCGAAGGCTGGTTTCGATGTATCACCGCATGCTTCGGTTATTCTTTTGCAGCAGTCCATGCAGGACTGCTGGTTGAAGGGGATGCAAGCTGGCAGGCCTGCAAGTACGAATTGTGTTACTGTGCTTCCGCAGTGGGAAATGAGAGAATTCGCTCCTTTCAATGATTTTTTGACTAGGCTTTTGGGCTGGATTGCTGGATTTCGGGCCAAAATCCTAGTCAAAACTGCTGTCATCAGGCTTTTGACTAGGCTTTTGGGCTGCATTGCTGGATTTCGGGCCAAAATCCTAGTCAAAACTGCTGTCAATGGTTTTTTGATTGGCTTTATTGGCTGGATTTCGCGTCAAGGCCAGAATCCTAGTCAAAACTGCTGTCCAGGTTTTTGCTTGGCTTTTTGGCTGGATGGCTGGATTTCTCGTCGGCAGTTTTTTTTTGACTAGGCTTTTGGGCTGGATTGCTGGATTTCGGGCCAGAATCCTAGTCAAAACTGCTGTCATTAGGCTTTTGACTAGGTTGCTGGGCTGGATTGGATTTCGCGCCAAAATCCTAATCAAAACTGCTGTCCAGGTTTTTGCTTGGCTTTTTGGCTGGATGGCTGGATTTCGCGTCGGCAGGTTTTTTTGACTAGGCTTTTGGGCTGGATTGCTGGATTTCGGGCCAGAATCCTAGTCAAAACTGCTGTCCAAGTTTTTTCTTGATTTTTGGGCTGGATGATTTCAATGTTTTTTTGACCAGGCTTTTGGGCAGGATTGCAAGGGATTTGTGATAGGGTTTTTTTTGAGCTTCGCAACCTCCAGAAGCCCCTAAGGTTTGATCGGGCGGATTCGCACCCGTGCAGGAAGTTGTCGAGTTGACGGACACGCCAATAGACCTTACCTCCTCTCCTTCGAAAGAGGATTGCCGGGCAAGCTTCCAACGGGTTAATGCATGAAAGGGGCTCCGAATCCTGATGTGTGCAGGCAAAGCTTCAGCTGGTCGCGGCCCCGCAAGGATGGAATTTGATTCCCATCACACCTGATGGCTTGTGTGGATGGCATTCCATCATTGCTGGGCGCGATGAAGCTGCTTATTTAGCAGTGCCCCGGACACTTGGATTCAAAGTTCCAGCAAATCCGCAAGCAGAACTGCAGAGCCTGAACTGTAACATCCTCCAGCCTAAACCCCGTCTGCGAGGTCCGAAGTTGGATACCCGCTTGCGAGGGAGCAAGTCCTTGCAGAAAGCAGCCTCGCTACAGTCTTGCTGCAAAAGACCTGCGAGAATGCGTTGCTGCAGCACCCGAGCCGCGCAGAGGCAGATCGCAAAGTGTTCGCTTTTCAACACACACATGCATGCTTACTGGAGGCGATCGAGCGCGTCCAGAAAGAGAAGTTCTTCGAACTGCAGGATGCAGTCTCTGGTTGTCATGCTTCAGGGGATGTAGACATTCACGCTGTGTGCGGTCAGGACGTGGAATGGATTGCGCACACGCTGCAGATATCCATTCGAAGCTCTTGCGATCCGCAGGCCAGGCGCTCCGTCGATTGACTTGCCTTTTTGTGAAGCCCAGCGCTGTGTCTCAGGCGCTGGCCATCGCGCAGAAGCATGGCGTCGAGGGCTTGGCTTATGAAGACCGCGTGTTCGGACCCAATGGAGCAACCACGGCAGTCCACATTCATTTTTCGTGGAAAAATGGATGTGGGCATTGGGACTTGGTGGCTAGAGACCACCCGAACAAGGACAGCCGCGAGGCGAGATTTGCTGTAGTGCCAGCTCGTGTTGAGCAGCCTTACAAACTTTCGCAGTGGGTGTTCCAGCAGCTGTTGCGCTTTGGAAACGAGGCGGCTGACCCCGTGCGCGAGTCCTGCGTAGAAACTGCCGATGCAGATCTGCGTGCTCCAGAGGCACACGCCCCAGAGGCATTCGCAGTGGGTAGTCCAGCAGCTGTTGTACTTTTGAAACGAGGCGGCTGACTCTGTGCGCGAGTCCTTCGCAGAAGCCGCCGATGCAGATCCGCGTGCTCCAGAGGCATACAAGAATTTTCTAGAGAGCAAGAATCCAGTGCACAACGAGCAGCATAGTACCACTTACTACCCAGGTGAACTGCGAGTCTTTTGTTGCTAGACTCTGCTTAGATCTCGAAACACTTTCATGTGCAGGATGAGCCAAAGCCAATAGCCGAAAAAGCAAAGAAGAAACGGAACTTGGCCAAGGTTGCGCTTAGTTTCTTTTTCGCTCGTCGTTTCAGAAGCCAGCTTCAAGCCCCCGGAGTCTTTCAAACCTGCGTGCAGGAGCCCAAGCCCAGAGCGCGAGCAAAGGAGAAGGTGGCCAAGGCTTCCACGCTTTTGTCGGCCTGGGCACGATGTTTCCAATGCCTGGGTACGCTTGGGGGCTGTGCTTGTCCGTCCAAACTTGTGAGCAGGATCCAAAGTCAAAAAAGAAGACAGCTGGGAAAGCGGCAGCCGAGGCTGTCTCAAATTAGATGCATTACGAATTCCGTGAGACTTCTGGGACTTGACAACGAGAAGCCAAAACTCCTATCAACGGATTCATTGACAGTTTTTTCGGCTAGACTGCTGGGTGTCGCCCGTCGTTCCCGAAGCCAGCTTCAAGGACATGAAGGGGTGAGACCCCCATTCAAAATGGTGCGCAGGAGCCAAAGCCCGAAGTGCGAGCAAAGGAGAAGGCGGGCAAGGCCTCCACGCTCATATCGGCAAGGGCACGATAGTGTTAATTAGCATCTCAGTGTACGCAATGCCTGGAAGCGCTTGGGGGCTTTGCTTGTCCGTCCAAACTTGTGAGCAGGAGCCAAAGTCAAAAAAGAAGGCAGCTGAGAAAGCGGCAGCCGAGGCTGTCTCGAATTAGATGCATTACGAATTCCGTGAGGCTTCTGGGGGTACTGTATGAGTGCTGTCTTGCTTTTTGGCTGGATTGCTGGATTGCGCGCCAAAATCCTAGTCCAAACAGATGTCAACGGGTTTTTTAATGGTTTTGACTGGATTGCAGGATTTCGCGTCAGTTTTTTTTACTCGGCTTTCAGGCTGGATTGCTGGATCTCGCATTGTAGTCCAAACTGCTGTCCCATCAATGTCTAGGGTCAAAACCGCCAGCATCCTCGTCTAAGGCCTTTTGCGGGTTGTTACGCTCTTCAATCTTTTCAACAGTTTTGGTTTACAGGGTTGTTGGGGTGGAATACTGCTTTAGTCTGGAACAGGTTGGAGTCTGGGGGTCTCACAGCTCGTAGGAGAACCTACTTCGAACCATGTTGACGTTGCCCTAAACTAGCTTTTGCAGGGAGAGCGCGGAGGGCCAGACCACGACCCAATCGACGATTTGCCTGACAAGCACAGGCGAGCCAAAGTGGTGTTGTTCTTTGTTTCCTGTGTGAGCTGTTCATGCCTTTTACCAGGAGTGTCTATCTGGAGCTGCGTCGAAGCCCGGGTGCAGCAAGCAGCCGGGTTGCGAAGTCGACTGCCTTGAGGCGGGAGCTGGCGGCCAAGGCCAGGCCGGCCTTTCGTGTTGGAAGCCTGAGGGGCATGACATGAGCGCCGGGAGGTCCTTGCAGATCTCGTGCAGAAGAAGCTTGTGATCGAAAAAAAAAAGAAAAAATCCTTCGTGTATTTCCCGCACGACATGGTTCCTGACGAGCCAGAAGCCCCGGAGGACAAATGATCGCACATTTCCTCATGCAATTCACATTCTGGACTCGGATGCTGCCTGCTGTCGGAGGAGCTCCCGGAACGAGAGGCTGAAGCTTCGGAGAAAGAGGATGACGCCAGGCCAGGTCTGGCATTTGGTCGTCTTCGTTTTACGTGTCCTCTTGAACAGGCCGAAGGCAGACAAGAAGAAGTTTCGAAGGGCGAAGAGTGCCTTCCACTTTTTCATGGCCTCCGTGGACTTTGCCGACAGGGCCAGCACAGTGAGCGAGCGCAACAAGTATGCCGCGGGCCTTTGGAAAGGCTTGAACCCAGCGGAGAAGCGTCCGTTCCTTGAGCAGCACGAGGCCGCGAAGAAGGCCCTTGCACAGGCCGGTGCGGATGCAGTGGACGACGAGCTGCTTGATGCTTCCGAGTGGGAGGAGCGTACCTCCCAGCTCGTGATTTTCCAGACGCCGCCTGGTTCCAGCATCAAGCCAGAAAGGCAGCTGGCCGCTGTCTGGGCCCCCGCCGACGGCAATCCGCTCTTGGCGCAGCACTGCGGACCATGTGCAAGGATTTACTTCCCCGTCGTCACGCTCATGTCCTGTCCACGTTGCAGAAAGTCCCTGCAGAAGGTGCAATGGGATTCTGAAAGCCAGGTGTTTCGCGTGGAAGCTTCTACAATGCTCCTGCCTGGGACCCTTGCCGACCTACCCAAGGACAACAGCGAGGCCGAGGAGCGGTATGGCAATGAAGTCATCGTGCCAAAGCATGTCAGCAAGGAGGTTAAGAAATGGACGGATCGTGGGTTCCAGTTCAGCACGGCAGCACTGACTTTGTTGTGTAAGTCCGCGGAAGAGTTTGCGTCCCTCCAGTTCGTGCGTGGCGAGCAGGCGGCAACTCACCGCAAAAAGAAAACGTTGACACTGGCAGACATGAGATTCGGTTCGCGCATATCCGATGCAGCCTGCATGGGCAAACTTCTCCGTGCACGTCAGAAGGAGGCCAGGCGAGTTCTAGACAACAAGGGTTTGCTCCCCATGGCTCTTAGAGATTATATCTTACACAGCCAAGCCGAAAGATCCAACCCTGCGGAAAGGCCAGACACGAGGAAGCCGAGCAGGCCTGCCGTTCCACAGTCTTAAGATTGAGGTGATGGTAGGAGTAGCAGTAGCAGCAATAGTGGTAGTAGCAGCAGCAGCAGTAGTACTGTAGTAATAATAATAATAATAATAATAGTAGTAGGCCCTATGAGTCGCACCAAGAATCCTCGTGCAGAGTTGCATTTCGGTTTCAGGCGAAAGCTGTTCGCAAGGTCTCACAAAAGGCCCATTGTGGATTCGTGACACTTTGTTCTGACATGAACATGACATGGGGTGTTTTCAGGCCCAGCTACCGGATGTGCCAGAGAGCCAACTCACAGTGCCCGCCTTGTCAATCCAATTTTCACGTCGACACCATGATGCCTGGTGCTGCAAGGTGCTGGAGCTCCGAGTCCGCCTGTTCAAGCTTGGCAAAAGCTTCACGGGGAGCAAGCTTGAGCTGATCCAGAGGCTGTTGGAGCCACCAGAGGACACGCATGGGATTTGAGGCGTTAGAGTTTGCTCTCGTTTCAGAGACTTTGCATCTCAGGAGCACCGTGCTGTGCTCGCCGAAAGTGCCGAGGCCAGCTACACAACGTGATGGAGTGTTCTGATTCCAAAACTTCGCAGGAAAGGCATGCAGACTGTGCCGAGCCTGGAGCGGGACAGGCCGATACGAATGGCTCGAGAGTGTTGTCGTTCTTGTCATTCCACATCATTGCACAACTTTACAGGAAGAACATGTCGATCGTAGTCTGCGGGCTGTCGCTCTGGAGAACATCAGCGCCAAAGCCTGAAGCTGCTCTTTGCTTGGACATATCGTCACGTCTCCATGAGCATCCTCAGGCCTTGGAGGCACGAGTGAGGCTCGCGTCGATGGGCCTTCCGGCCAAGGGAAGACGAGTAGATCTGGTGCACAGGCTTCGCACTGCCAATGCAATGACGTAAGCTGTGCGTGCGTTTAATTGTCGCGCCGTCCTCTGCAGCTAGAAGTCTTTAAGCTTGGCCGTCTGCAAAAGAGCAGATGGTTGTGTACGCGGTGCTGCGTCGCTGGAACGTATCAAGAGATCTGTAGTCTCCATTATTAGGGTTCAGGGTTTAGGGTTCATTGTAGTTCCCTTTTATTTGTTTTTAATAGGATCCCAACCATTCACAGTAGGCTTTCGAGAGTTTTGAGACTCTGCCTCGATTCCAGACAGTTCGTGGCAACTCGCCAGAAAAGTTGCGCGGCTGCTGGGCTGGAGCAGTGGTTGCCGGAGGTGAGCATCTACTTTTGCAGTTTATGCGTGCGTTTCTGATGTGAGCGCTCGGTTTTTTTGGGGGGAAGGGAGGTTTTGGTTTCGTGTCGCGGAAGATGTTTCTTCCTTGCCGCGGTTATTCTTTGTTCCTTGTCGTGGTTGTGGGTGGGTCCTTGTCGTGGTTCTCTTTACTGCTTCTTGGCGTGGTTAAAGCTTGCCTTCTGGCTGCAGCACCTTTCGAGTAGCTGGAAAAGCTTCGAGCGCTCTTTCTCCTGCGTCTGGTGTGTTTCTGCTGGCTTCTTATCAACACATATCAAGGCCACACAGCGAAAACGTCACAGCAGATGTTGCATCAATAGCAGAATGACTCACCACCGGGCTGCAGACACGCCTCGGCTTCCTGGGAGTAACTTCCTGATAGCTGAGCAACTTGCTCAGGTCATGAATCCTGATCCCTTCCTCGGGAAGATGATCAATGACTTCAACCGCGGCCTGCACGGCGATTTCTGAGCTCAGGCGCAACGCCGCGAAACCCGAAAGCCGAGCAGATGCCAGGTCGCTGGGGCCGTATTCAGCTGGAGGCCCCCCCCCCGCGCCCCGGTGAGCTTGCAGGAGCCGGGAGAAAGAGAGCCGAACAGCGACTTCACAGCAGTGCAACATACTGCGAGCTTGCAGAGCGGGGGTTGGAGTGACGGTTTTCATGGACGTTGAAAGGGCTTCGAAAAGAGGTCGGTCTGCTTGACCCTCAACTCTTGCGGCTGCAGGACTACGGGCACTTGCTGCAAGGATCTGCCAATGAACAGTGGAGTGGCTGCAAGTCCGTCCGTCCGTCTTTCTCTCTCTCTCTCTCTCTGTCTCTCTCTCTCTCTCTGTCTCTCTCTCTTTCACTGCGCCTGTGTAATGAATTGGAATTTACAGGTGCATGCACAGCAGTAAGCCTGTTTGTGTGCAGTCTGTTTCTGAGAACCAGTCAGGCTGCTTGTCAGTAAGACTTTGCCGGTGATGTCATCCAGACCCGGACCCTGAGTTTGTGTATCAGCCAAGAGAAGCATGTGCCACAATTTTGCAAAGAGAAGGACAGTGTCACGCATGATCTCCGCAGACTTGCATTGGCTACTTATGCCAGTTCCCGAAAGCATCGCGAAGGGTTCTTCCGTGTGGAACGCCGCAGCTGAGTACATAGATGACAGACATAGAATCAACTTACTTGACTCCATACTTTACTCTACACTTGATACTTGACTCTACACTTGATACTTACTTACTTGACCTCTATGACTGACTCTCTACACTTGACACTTGACTCTATGATTGACTTGACTTGACTCTACACTTGATACTTGACTCTATGTTATGCTTACGACTTACTTACTTACTTACTTACTTACTTACTTCACTCTACTTACTTACTTCACTCTACTTACTTACTTACTTGACACTTGACACTGGACTCTATGTTATGCTATCTCTATACTTACTTATACTTACTTACTTACTTACTTACTTACTTCTACTTACTTACTTACTTGACTCTATGCCTCTATGACTTACTCTCTACATCTCGGTATCTAATTCTCTCTTCTAAAGCCAGGGGTGGCACCATTGTCGTCCATCGGGAATGCAACCCTTCCCAGGGATTCGCCTCCTCGGGCGTTCAAACGCGAGGTAAAGTTACACATTTTAGGCGCCCGGGTGAACCCTTCACAGGGATTGGCATGGGCGAGGGCCCAAACGCTAGGTAAAGTTACACATTTTTTAACTTATTAGGCGCCCGGGTGAACCCTTCACAGGGATTCGCTGCCTCGGGCATTCAAACGCGAGGTAAAGTTACACATTTTAGGCGCCCGGGTGAACCCTTCACAGGGATTCGCTGCCTCGGGCGTTGAAACGCGAGGTAAAGTTACACATTTTAGGCGCCCGGGTGAACCCTTCACAGGGATTCGCTGCCTCGGGCGTTCAAACGCGAGGTAAAGTTACACATTTTAGGCGCCCGGGTGAACCCTTCACAGGGATTGGCATGGGCGAGGGCCCAAACGCTAGGTAAAGTTACACATTTTTTAACTTAATGCGGTGCCCGTGCAACCCTTCACAGGGATTCGCTGCCTCGGGCGTTCAAACGCGAGGTAAAGTTACACATTTTTCGGGCGCCGTGAACCCTTCACAGGGATTCGCTGCCTCGGGCGTTCAAACGCGAGGTAAAGTTACACATTTTTCGGGCGCCGTGAACCCTTCACAGGGATTCGCCTCCTCGGGTGTTCAAACGCGAGGTAAAGTTACACATTTTGCGGGCGCCGCGCAACCCTTCACAGGGTTTGGGCGCAGCTCAACTGCATTTTGCAACCCTTCACAGGGATTGGCATTTTGCAACCCTTCACAGGGATTGGCGTGGTCGAGTGTTCGAACGCGAGGTAAAGTTGCAATTTCTGATGTGCATTGAGATGAATTTTGCAACCCTTCACACGGATTGGCGTTGTCGAGTGCTCGAACGCGAGGTGAAGTTGCACATTTTGCGGTGCTCGCGGAACCCTTCACAGGGATTGGCTTGAGAGGGATTTGCTTCTTCGATTGTTCTAATCGGTAGGTGTGCAACAGGTCAATTGGCAACCTTTCAGAGGGATTGGCAGGATTGGCAAATGCATATATCGATAAGAATAATATACACATATATATATATGCACTATGACGCTATCTCACTGTAACTCTATGACTTTATGACTCATGACTCATGGACTCCATGACTCTTGACTGTATCTGCATACGATCCTACACACTGGATCTATCACATAGCCCCACACTCTTCGCTGATGATGCTTTCGGGCCAATTGTCTTCTAGTTTTCTTTTCCACATGTCTTGCACAAAGGCAGCACCTATCCGACTGTGATCTGCCAGCCGAGGAAGCACCTTGAGGGCCAGGCGATACGGGGCATGCTCGGCGAGCCTGGCCAGGTTATCTTGCTGCCGACACGGCTGGTGTGGTTGTGCCTGCGCTCATGGCCTTTTGCACGACTGCCACCAGGCCCTGGACGTCAGGAGGCCACGGTTGTCTATGCTTGGATACCGCACAAGAGTTGTACCGGGCGTTCCTGACCTGGAGGTCCAACTGCCGTCAAAGGAGGAGCCAGAGCGTGAGAAGGTGCAGCACGACAGTTCGGATGCTGGACCAGTTCATGCAAAACATCCCTTCGATTCAGGTTCCAGCGATGTTACGCAGCAGGAACGTGGCGGGCGAGGCGGATTGACGCAGCGCACAGCACAAAGCACATCGAATGCTTGGAATTCTCTGTTGCAGGGCCTCTTCGAGGGCTGGTGACTCGGAAGCTTCTGACGCCGCCCCCTTTTGCGTTCCTTGCCCGTTTCCGGTGCGCGAAGCGCACCGGAGTCGGAGCCACTCTCGGGTCTTCCTCGCATTTGGAATATTTTGGAGCATGTTTGGGAGCCGAAGATAACGAGAGACAATGGTCCTGTCCCTTGTGCAGTCTATCGACAGCAGTATTCCAAAGAAGTACCTGTTGCCGCAGGCTGGTGTATCTCCCCGCACCCCGGTGTCTCCGAATCGAAGCCCGGGCGGGCAGCTGCCACCTTTGGGCGCCATAGGTGCAGGCAGTCAGACACTTGAAAGAATCTCCTCTCGTATTTCCTGTAGCAGCCAGTCAGACTGCCAGGTGCAGGACGATCGACCCCTGGAGTACCGCCAGCCGAGACAGATGCTGGGGCTTCCAGGCCATGTTGATTCAGACAGACCAGTGTCTTAGGCCGTGTCCTGGGCAGAAGTGCCAGGCGCGTGGACTCCGGTGAACAAGCCAGCCGGAGTCTCAAGTGGGGGCCATGACCGAACGCCATGGAGACTTGTGAACGTTGAGGCGGACTCTCCGACCGCCCAGCACTTGGGACCACGGAAGACTGGGGTAGGGGAAGAGCCTCCATCTGCGCTGAGGACCCACAACTCCAAGGGCCACAGGGCACACTGCAATTGCCGAGGCACGGCTTGCTGAGAAGCCTTGTCGGTTGTCTGCGAAGTCTGCGAAGAGGATGCGCTTGGGCTGGAAAGTCGGGAACCTTCCAGCCGCGGGTCCGTAGGCAGTCCGAGCGCCCTTTGGAAGGTGCTGCCGCAGAGCCCTGCTTGGCTGTACACCGTACACACCGTCATACACGCAGAGACTGAGTGACTGTGGCGTGTCGAGGGCCAGGGCCTCCGCAGCCATTTCGGCCTGCAGCGCGCGGGCTTCACCGTGAGCCTGGTGGGCTCAGCATGTAGCGGGGCCTGCAAGCAGAAAGAGCAGAATCATGCGATGCTTATGAGATCTTGTGAGACCAGATGCGTCACTGATGGCATTGCTGTAGGACATGCTGGGATATTTTCCCGTTTTGTCCACTCCATCTTATTGCAAGACTCACCTCAAATAAACCCTGAACTGGTGCGCGTCAAAGTCTTCATTCAGAAGCTGCTGCTTACGGTAGCACTGCATCCAACAGTTCCTCCCATTCAAGAGAACCGTTTCAGATGCTTGCTTTTCCATCGCCGGATGTGCAAAGTCTTTGAGCCTGTTGGCATAGATAGTCGTCACGGAGATCACTTCCAACACCCACCATTTCTTAGAATTCGGCTTGTTTGCGGTCGAGACTTGCTGCTGACTTTCCCCATCGTGAAACAAGGTACGGGTATCCGCCGAGTTATCCGGCAGGCAGAGCGCTCGGATAACTTCCTTGGGGAGCTGCTTCGACTTTGCTGGGGCTCGCTCTTGTTTCACAAAGCTCCTTTAACTGTAACGCACCTATCGTGCTGGCCGGTTTGGGACACCGCACTTTCCAGAACAAGCAGGCTACCCGCCAGCAGGCTACGCCTATGCACAGCCGCCGGGGCCTTCTTTGAATGCTCAAGAGTCTACGACAAGACTCGTCTCGTCAATCGCATTTTCCCTCGCTCTTCACTCTCAGGCCGGGCTACTCTGCAGGGTATGCTCCGGCGACGGCCCAGACGCCCCCCTCGGTCCCTTCCTCAGAATCTTCCCTTTTTTCCGGGACGTGATGCGTCTGGAGAGGCAACTTACCCGGGATATGGCTATGGTGGTGTGCCTGCAAGCCAGGCCAGCGGTCGCTGATGGTACCCTTAAAGAAAAGAATACAGCCTTCGATCGTGGATGTTTTTATGATTTGCCCCTCAGTGCAGGACTTGTCGCCTACCCTGCATGTAGCCTCGCTGGCGAATGAGCGCGTTCTAAGGGGCTGTCAAGAGCCAATTGTGGAAAACAACAAGATAGAGCACGTCACTAAGATAGGATGTGCTATGGTGAACATGGACAAATGTGCGCAAAGCACGCCTGCTGCTGCAACAGAAGCCCAACAACAAACACACAAAACCTGCATCGCAGACGTGACTGACATGTGCAACTGGATAGACACTTCTAGTAGAGAAGTGTCTTCAAGATCACTGCTTACGGGCATGTCAAACCAGTTGGGTGAACATGCCCGAGTGATGAGTTCAATCACTGTGCCCATAGCGCAAAGGGTCACCATGCAAGCCAAAATCCAGCCCACACGTGCAGGCATTATGAGGGATGCCAGAGCATGCAGGCCGTCACACAAGAGAGAAAACGGTAGCATCAGCAGTATGCGGCATTGAAACAATCGACGGCAAAAGTTTCGACTGCAACCACCAATGATTCCGCACATGCTTCTGCTTTCACACAGACTCACTCTTTCAGCATGAGCTGGGCGATGAGCTCAACTTTCTTGGACTTGTTGTGAGTCGAAGAAGTGCTGATGGCATTGGTCTGCATGATAGCGTCCAACTTGCTCTTGGCGGTCAGGTTGGCTACCGCGTTGATCCAAGCATCCCTATCTGCCTCTGGATCGGGGAGTTCCTCGACCTTCGCGCTGGGGGTGATCACGAATACGATCTTCTGAGCACGTTGTTGTGTCAAAGTCTTCTTATTGTGGGTTGCCTCCTTGTCCTCAGGCACGCGCAACTCCGGGGAACTGTCACGATCATCACGCTGGCTGCTATGCTTGTGGTCCTTGTTGCGGTGATGGTGTCCTTTACTCGCTCGGCGTCCGCGCTTGCGACCACGGGAGCTCGGAGGCGATGACGATGAAGTGGATGGTTCTTCACGCTTGCGTCGCTTCCTGCCCTTGTCCTGGTGGTCCTTTTTGTTGTCCTTACCCTTGCTGCTCATAGACGCCATCAGCTGGCGAAACATGGATCGTTGTGGGGATCTTGAGCGCGAATGCTTGCGACGACTTTTTGGCCTCGGCGGCGAAGGCTGTGACGACTCATTGGAATCATTCCGAAGTAGAGCTCGCAAAAGAAGCTTCGACATGGACCCGGAAGACGTAGATGATGTTGCTGGCTGCACCTTGTCTGTGTCAAGCTTGTCTTTGCTGCGCTGCCGCATTCCAAATACGTTCGTAATGGATTCCGTCAAAGGCTTCAATGCTGTCTGAACTTCGTTGCTGATCATCCGCTTGGTGTCGTCAACTGCGTCTTTAGCTTCGCGATCTTTAACTTGTTGCTCCAGTGCTTGGCGCTGTGCTTTCTCCCGGTAGTATGCTGGATACAGCCACTCTGGCATTTGGTTGCTGCCATACTGCTGCGACTGTTTGCTGCCATGCCACTGGCCCCCACGGTTATGCCACGCCATCCGGGCTTGGAGCCTAATCACATGTGTGGGTTCTATCCACCAAAACCTGGAGCAAGCAATCCGATAAAGCAGACACAGGTTGACGTCGCAACGACTGCCCCAACTTGCGAACTGCACATGCAAAGCAAGACTGGTTGTGTCTAGGATACTGGTGCAAACTAGAAGCAACCCACCGACATGGCCATAACAAGCGAAGGATTTCTGCCACCATCTGTGCAACGGCTTCACGGCCCAACTCCCAAGATCCCATAACAAGCTTGTCAAACATGGAGAGTTTGCACCACAAATAGTTCTGGATGTGTGATATGTTCTGTACCTCGGACCCCACAAACAGAGCAACATGAGACACGTGCGGGTGGGGCTGTATGCCACTCGCGAACGCTGCATTTGGCATGTAAGGTTGAACGTAACAAGGAACATCACAAAGAGAGTTTGATGTATGTCCCAACAAAGATACTCGAGCGTGCAGAAACCGCATCGAACCGTCGCAATACAAAGCACCATGCAGAGGTGATGACGAACTCTCCAGCGTGATACCGACATCTGTCGGCCACAGTTTCTGCATACCCTGCCAAAGGCAGTCACCACACAAGACAATGGAGAAGACAATGGCATCATCGACATGTTGCAGCCCTTGGACCAACTCTGACATACGAAAACGACCATGTGTCCAAAAAAGTTCGCGTGCGCGATTACGGTCATTATGTAAAACAAACACTTCATGTTCGAGGTCAATGCACGTAGCCGCCGAAGACATCGTGTTGCCCATTGCCCAACCGCGTTTTCGCGCGACAACCGCATCTCCAAGGACAAACAAATTGTCGCCAGCCGCAAACCGCATAGCTTGTAAGATATCTTGGGGACGTATAACTCGATACACTCCCGAAATCTTGCGCTTGTGCTTAACAAGGAAACCCGATGAACGAGATGTCTTCCGCACTGCGACTCCTTGCACACCGCGTCTCTGCTGTAATCGCTGAAACATTTGACGCGACCTTTCGATGCATCTGGTAGTCGAGGCAGATTTGAAGAATTGCGACGCATCCACTTTAACGATACCGAGGGGATGACTCTTCTGTTTACCGCACGGGCACCTGTTAACGAAGTGTACATCATATCGGAGGCATTTGTTTTTCTCATGCAAAACCTTGGTGAGTTTCGATTGGTCCCATAACGTCCAGCACTCTTCACCACCATATCTTTTGCCAAACGTAAAGATCGCCCATAAGGTTGTAGAACTTGTTGGAGTGGGTCCCTGAATGCACTGATGACCTCGCGCTCATGGCTGTGAGATTTGTCACACTGCAAACCACCAAACTCATCATGAAGACACTTCCCCTTGTAGTTGTGGTATGCGTTGGGCATGTTCTCGGCACACAAAGCTCGTCGAGTACGCATGTGTTCAGGCAACATTTCCTCCATACGGTTTTGACGCCACTTCGCCGCATCTGCCAGTGATAGATCGGGTCTGAGGGCATAGTACTCACTATCTTGAATGTACCCGTGGAATAGCCTGTACCAATAACCACCCAAATCCATGGCAGCCCGTCGTTTGATATCCCTGTCCAAAGGAACAAAAACTGCGTACGGGTGCTCTTGGCGAATGAAATCAATGACAGTCTGAATAGTGGCACGACCGGAATTTCGCGGCGAGGGCACCGTACTCGACACTGCTTGCCAAGTGTTGTCCATGTCGATTGAAAGACGAACTCGTTGACACCACTGGTACAATTGAGAAGTGAACATGCTGACCATTTCATCTGTCGTAGGAGGAGGCACTGGGATATGGACGTGAAAAGGCAGTTTAAACACGTCACAGCGCTTGTTGTAGAACTCCTGCAGCTCCTCAGGCATATTTTGTACATCCTGAACCTTGAACTTCTTTGCCGCAGAAACCTGGTCTGACAACTGGTCGGCCAAGTTGCACATTTTTGCAGGGACCAAACGCAATTTGGAGAGCAGAAATCTGACGACCAAGGGAGGAAACTGCTGGCGCATGAGCTTTGCAGTATATGAAATTGCCACTTTGGCAGCGGGAATGACGGGGATTTTGATATGATGAAGCCGTACCGGTAGAAGTCGAGCAGATGACATGAACCTTTCGAGTTTGCTGCGCACTCTGCACTTCCGGGTATGATGCAAAAATTGCGCATGATGCCAAATCTCCAATAACCTCTCCAAAGGATTCCTCCACATCCAAACCTTTTTGTAATCCAGTCGGTTACGACATACTGCAAGATACAGGATGAGAAGCAGCGAATAACAGCGCTCATAAAGACGTTCTGTGATGTAGTGCTGGTCAACATGCTGAATGCAAGAGATGCTTTTGATCGTGTCCGTGAACTCCCACAAGCTTGCAGCAATAGTAGTCGACAACCCCGGAGACGACTGCAAACAGTGTAGAACATTGAGTCGTAGTTCATCTTGCAAATCTGGTTTTTGCCGAAAACGTGGGAAAGGACGATGACGCTTCTGGTTGGAAGCATTCGCTGTATGCTTTGGTGTCTGCGTCGGTGGTTGTAGCAGACGTATGCATGCACTCTCATAGTGAAGCATAGAGGGTTTCTCTCCGAAAAGAACGGGCACAAACAACATAGCATGTATGGGATGTTGGGCCCACATTTTGTAACGTTGACGATGGGACTGATGCAAACTTCGACGTATGGTAAGAGTAACATGTTCTTCGAAACGAACCACGAAACCACACCATGCATGTTGCCCTTCTCGACGAACCAGGTTTGCTTTGCCAACATACAAAGTGCTACACGCTGTATTGAAGCACTGATACACACACGATTCCTCCCGAGGTGAGGTGGCATCCCAAAGAGCGTTGAACAAATACTCGGAATTATCTCTCCGCGACTGTTGCTCGAAATTGCGCTGTAACAATGCTTCTTGGATTTGAGGTGCAAAGGCACGCGCCATGACGCTGAATCTATGTTTAGTGGACCTCCCAGTGACCAACCGGTGTAATGCGAGCACGATACTTGTAGAAGTGAATGTATTCCAAACCTCTCTGTTGGATCTGCATTTGTTCCTGCCCCAGGGTCGTATCCAAGCAGCCAAAACCACATGTAAACCCTGCACTATATCGAGCATCTGTGCACTGGAGGGGAAGCCCATGTACATCCACGAGAACACAAGGATGCGTTTTGGAATACATCACGTGGTAGCTTTTTGTCCGTAGGCTTCGCGATGATCTCGGCAAGGTTGATCCCGATGTATCTCGCCACACGTGTGCTGAATCTTGGTATAGATAGCTGCGCCAACTTGTCACACACATTGTCCATGCTATCGCCATGTTGTACATCACCATGAAGAAACACACGAAGGACATGCTGGAAATCATCTTTCATGCGCTGCAGCAATGACGAAAGGATGCGATATGGAGTAGCCCCGTGCCGAAGTACGAAGCCAATTTCTTTAAGGATGAATGTAAGCAAGAATGTGGTTTTACCCTCCACCGCCACAGCCACAAACTATGGAATCCAGTGGAGAAAGCCAAAAGAAAAGAATACAGCCTTCGATCGCGGATGTTTTTTATGATTTGCCCCTCAGTGCAGGACTTGTCGCCTACCCTGCATGTAGCCTCGCTGGCGAATGAGCGCGTTCTAAGGGGCTGTCAAGAGCCAATTGTGGAAAACAACAAGATAGAGCACGTCACTAAGATAGGATGTGCTATGGTGAACATGGACAAATGTGCGCAAAGCACGCCTGCTGCTGCAACAGAAGCCCAACAACAAACACACAGAACCTGCATCGCAGACATCCTTAGCCCTGAAGGCCCAACCAATGCCCTGCTTCATCTCCTGTCAGGCTCCTGAAATCCTCAGCACGAGAAGGAGCTCCTCCAACCCCTTGCCAAGGGATGTCATTAAGTCACCATAACAAATAAGAGAACATATTAACATTTACCACAGAACCTTATGATGGTATATCGATGTGAGATGACAAGGCTTGTAGGCCTATAGGGGTTGGGCCACAGCCATATCCAAAACCGTAAACCCCTGAAGCACCCTGCAAACAGAAACCTGTACTTTTCTTGAAACCTCAACCCAAACAAAACCCTACAACAAACTTCAAAACCCGAAGCCCCCTGTAGCCTAAACTCGAAACCGCGCTTAACTCCATTGCAGCCCTGCCCGGCCACTGAATGAGCGGGCTCGTCCCTTGTTCTAGCTGGCGGAGATAGAAGGTCTCGTAAATCTAGATGTTCCTCTTCACATCACTCGCTCACTTGCTGTTTCACTCGCACGCACCCGGGTACTACCTCTAAGGAGAATCGGTTTTGTGGACCTGGCCCGATGTAGTCATTCACATCGTGATAGCATTCGCTAATGGAGAAATGTGAAACACAGCAAGTTCATGTTCAGTTACATGAACAAGCATGTCTACCAGGTTACTCGTAGCGAATCTTTCTTATTGACCGCTGCAGTTAGGGCCCTAGAGTCATGCCAGGTAGCAACGCAGTCGCAGTAGGATTGTCGCAACCTTTGTGCGGTGATTGACTTCGCAGCATAGTTATAGCATAGTTCCCAAATCATTGCAGCGTAGATCCCAAACAGTGATAGAAAAGACCCTGAAGAACACGACCACGACGATCACGACCACGATCACCACAAGCAACGCCACGAAGACCACTAACCACGACCACGAGCGGACCACTAAGAAACCACCCGGAGACTGCCGGGATGCTTTCCCCTACCTTCAAGATTCGTCCAAGTCCTGCAGGATTCAGAGTTTCAAGGGCGGCCCATGCATTGGACTTTACAATGAATCTGGCGCTGTAAAAAACGGTGACCAGCGGAAGGACTTGAACGCAAACTATGCACCGCGCTACAGCAGCAGGAGCCACGCTTCAGGGAACATTGCACCCACTCTCTTTACACTGCCGGGTTACATATGCACCACACGGTGTGGGAGCCGAATTGAAACGATAGTTCAATTCACAATGATGTTGAGGGTCCACGTAGCAAGAAGATCGAAGCCGACGCAGGCCGGATACACACCGTCCACTTCTTCGGGCAGGCGGGCAAATAGAGGAATCGAGTGTATCTTGTCGTAGGAAAAGCTTCCAGCAACAAAGGAGCTCAAGCGAAGTACCTGTCCCCCCCAGGCCAGAGAGGCTGATAGTCTCCGGCTGCAAGCACGACACTGTCGGTGGTATTGTTGCCTGCTCAGTACTTGCCGATCTTGTCATCGCTAGATGTGCAGCCTGTCCAGCGTCTGTATAGCGCCTCGACATTTCTGAAATGTAGTAGGTTATGTTGTTAGACGGCATGTCAGGACAGCTGTTTATCTTGTAGTCCATGTCGTGTTGAAGAGCCCTCTTTGCTCGTCTGCGCAATCGCAGCAATTGCTAGCACCAAGGTCAGGGGTGAATTCAACCTCCAAAGTGACAACCACGGAAAGCCAGTCTATAAGAAGAACGGACAGGCCGTGGAGCGGGAGGCCCACAGAAGTGAACACAGATGGAAGCCCGAAGCCCGAAGGTCAACGGCCTGGACGTGATGTTATACTTCTGGCCGTGAACTGAGCCACGCTTCCAAGCCCATGTCTCCTGTTTGAAGTGCCCAGGGACGACCGAGACGGTCCGGACTTCTGCGGCTGGTGGTTTGGCCCGAAGGTGCCAGCATTTGTCCTGCTGCTCGCCGGCGGCTTTTTGTCGAGCGCTTCGCAGTGGGCAGGTTGGTGGAGATCAGGTTTGGGCTTACCACTCAGAAAAGGCACCGACACCACCACTGAGCGGATGGAAGGCACGCCTGACGGTAAGCTGCAGACTACCGGAGTCACAACCTCTGTGAGAGGTGCCTTATGACGGCCCCGTCGACAATACTTTTATCCTGCAGCCTGCATCAGGCCTCAGCAGCATGCATGCACCTGTCGGATGTCGATTCATAGAACTGTCGGCGTCAGGCTATCCGAAGCAACAGCCTGCAGGGTGGCTTGGCGTATCACCTGACCCCAATGCACACTTAGCGCTCCTCGTTGCAGGTACCCTCCGCCGTATGGGCAGCCGGCACCAGACTGAGAGTTCAGATGTTGCTTTCACGCTGTTGACTTTGTCGGCGGGGTGCGTCAAACAACTCTCAGGCACCTGGCATGCCCCAGCAGCGTGCTCAGCCAAGACAAATCCGACTGTCATCGAGTTTGGGCTTCTCCGAGGCCCGTGGCTTATGGCTATGGTGCGCCACCTGTCCGGGGCTATGGCTATGGAGCCCAACAGTGCGGTGGTGGCTTACGATGATGCCAGCCTAAAGGCCTACGGAGTCCCTCCGGCCTATGGGCCCTGGTCTTAGCCAGTTAGCGAGTTCGAGCCGCCGGCCTACGGAGACCAAGAGCCACGAGGTATGGTGGGCCGCCAGGCTACGAGGATCTGAGAAACGTTGTAGGCCGTAAGCTTGTGCCCGAGCTTTTAGGCTTTGATTTGCAGGATAGGGCGCCCGAGAGGGCAAGACGGGAAGACCGTCGTAGAGACGAGGCTGCCTGGAATCGCAAAGAGAAGGGACACTGCTGATGACCGGTCTCTTGTGTTCGTCTCACAAGCAGCTGCCAGGATGACCGGAGGAAAAAAGACGAGGACTTCCGTCGTGTAGCGGCAACAGCAGAACTCTGCAAAGCATGCTTCTGGGGTCGTGCAATGTGTCGTTTGCCGAATCGCTGGTTCTTTGCATTTGCACTCACTCGAACATAGGATGGGAAAGAGCGGCAGCGTTCCCACCTCAAGAGATCTCCACCTGGTTTCTGCTGGTTGCCTGCTGACGGATAATTGGGGTGTTTGTGTTTCCAACCCAGGCAATGCCGAAGAAGGGCGGAAGTCTGCAGCCAAAAGAAAGGAGGAGGTCGGACTCCCCGTCAGGTGTTTCGTCAGTTCTAGCTGGGTAGACCTGACTCTCAAGTTATTTGAGGGCTTGGACAGCGAGATTGACAGGATGCTGCGCGGAAGAAAGAGCAAGAGCAGAAGCAGAAGGAGGAGGCCTCGGCATAAGAGCTTCTCGAGCCCCGCACCGGCAATTCGCATTCGGAGGCAGCCAAGCAGAAAAAGGATTTAGAGGAAAAGAGACGGCAGGAGCAAAGGTCCACTCTCGCCATAAGAAGGCCCACGTGCAGAGGGGGCCTTCGACCTGTACTGCAGAAGTTTCATCGCTAAGCTGCGCACTGTCAGGGTCATCCAAAAGGTCAGGCTAGCTTCACCTGAGACCTTCGAAGAGGTTCAAAAAGAGCTTCAGGCTCCGCTGCTCGGATCAGTTCGATGTGTCGGCGACTGCTCTTCAACATCGGCAGCAAGATTCGAGGAGATTCTCAGAGTCGAGCTGGAGAACACTGGCAGCCAAAAAGAGCGCATAAAAGAGGCACGGTTCCAGTACAGAGCACGAATTCCGAATGCCGCTGTCATGGTGCGCTTGGAGGAAAGTGAGAAGGGACTGGAACAAGCAATGAAAAGACTTGATAGCATCAGAGAGCAGCGGCAGAAGGAGTTAGCCAAAGCCTCGGAGTCTCTTTCTGTCAGGAACAGTGTGAGCGCAGGTTACTGTGTGCCAACGAGTCTTTTGCCGTGAGGATAAAAAGGAGGCGGAGGACAAGAAGCGACAGGAGCAGCAAGCCAAAACAGATGAGCTCCTCAAGGACCGGCCCTTCTTGACGTCGGAGAAGCCAAAGTCAAAGTGTGGTCATCACAGGAGCTGAGCGAACTGGTGGAAGCAGCAGAGATAGGTGTGGCCCGATTGAAGGACAGCTTCAGCTCGAAACGCAAGACAGCTGCTGGGTAGTTCTTTGCTGCTGAGGGTCGGCTCCCTGACTCGGTGAAAGAAGATCTGTACAGCACAGATCGACAACATGGACGTGCATGCTTGCACATTCAGGCCTGTTCTCCAAGGAAGGGACTGCCCCTGTGGTCACTTTTGATCTAGGACGGAGACGTGGACTGTGACGTGTGTGATACGGACTTTGGCCCCGTGGCGTGTGCCTCCCGTCTGTTCTTTCTCTCTGATGTTGTGTTCACTGCTTTGTGTTTTTCTGTGCCTCCGTGTCCGTGCCGGCTTCGATGCAGAGAATCTTCTGGAATGACGACGGCAAGATGAAGTGCTTGCCACGTAGAGGTTGCTCGACACTGAAGCTCAAATAAGACCTTCCTGACCGGCGGAATGCGAACCTGTCTGTCTGTTGCGCGACTGATGCTTTAGACTTTAGAAGAAGCGATCCGAACATCCATCCGTGCGGCAGCAAGGGAAGCCGCAGCTGCTCACCGTCTCCGACCAGGGAGGAGACGAAGAACACGTGGCACATCATGGCACGCCGTTTACGAACGACCCGGCGGGACGGTCTCGACGACAAGATACAGTTAATTTTAACGCTACGCCGCCCGCCTCGGCTCTTTAGCGGGAGGGCGAGGGGGCAGTCGATGTTGTATACATGCTAGGGGGGCCTCTCAACCCCAACCTTTACACGCCCAAAAACGGAAACAACGGAAACGGGGGGAAGGGGGAGGGGGGGGGGGAGAGGGGGAGGGGGCGGAAATAGTCCTTACTACAACCGGAACCCCGATATCACAACCAGAAGCCCTATACTACAACCAAGACTCAAAAAAGGTCCCTATTACTGGACAGTTCTTCTTTACTTTGTTCATTATACTTGGAGGATCATGGGACTTAGTAAGTAGGGCTGTGCTACCTTAATCGGGAGTATGAATAGTTTAAACATATTTGCTTTAATTGTATCCCTAGTTACTATGTTCCATGATCCTCTAAGTAAGTTTAAGGGAGTTTTTTGGGGGGCATCCTTGCAAGCTCTATTGTTCTTACAGCGTTTCGCAGGGCATTCTGTAGAGGTTTTACGGGCTTTAACTATACTACTGTAGCTGCTTCGAGAACAGTTGGAGGACATCGCGGGGCCCAGGGTTCCATCAAAGGGTATTCCAATTGCCTAATTCTGAAATTCAGAATGTTTGGTCTACTGCTTTAAATCAACCCCCTAAAAATCAGCAGTTGGTATGAGTCCTTAGTTGTTCGTGATGATAGTTTAGTAGATCGTAGCATCCGGGCGAAGAACGGTCCCTACTGCAACTGATTTGTTTCTAAGAATGAATGTGTTTCCTTGAAGGTTCACCATCAGATTGGAAACCATTGGAAACCATGCAAAATGTGAGCTTGTTGGCTGGTTGTGATATGGTGGTTTCGGGTTCTGCACAAATCCAGGCCCAGTTGCGGTATCGGGCTTCTGGTTGCGGTATCGGGGTTCCGGTTGTAGTAGGGACTAGTCGCGCGGGAGGGGGGGGGGAGGGGGAAGGGGGGAGGAGGGGGGAGGGCGGGAGGGGTGGGGGAGGGGGGGGGAGGCCTTGGGAGGGGGGGGAGGCCGACAAATCAGGTAAAATGAAGGGACAAGCGAACGCAAAAACAGGGTGTCTCCAAACATTTGCACTGGATTAGGTGGAGGGTACCTTAGGTAACCCCCAAGACGCCTGGGCCTGTGGCCTCAGCGGATTAGTGGAAAATGTGAGGGGTGTTGTATGGTGTTGTATTGGCACATTATCGGGATTTCGCCAACAACATCGATATTCCCCTTACTGGGTATTGTGGATGTTTCCAGAATAGCAGCACCATTCCCTAAAATAGAAAGTGCCCCATTCCCGTTTTCGTTTTGTTGAACTCCAAAACCTTTGAGCTTGGCCGAGCTGGATCGCGAGGAGTTGGCTGCGCCGCTGTCCGAGAAGATCGAAGACAGTGTTTGCCCGCCGAAAATTGCAGCATGTGTATTGACCGCAGATTCCAGATGTTTTCTGTCTGCATAGCACCCATATTAGTGCACGCGTGCAACAGTCGTGCCCCACATTCATCCTCGCACTACGTAATTACATAGGACACCTCCGCACCCAATGTGCTATCAATGAGGTCCCAGTCAAAAGCGAACATCAGGACCTGGTGTGCTTGGCTTCACAAGGAGCGTTCTCAAAGAGTCCACGTGGTGTTTTGAAGTTGATAAGCTCGATCTAGCGTCCTTCAGAAATCTTGTTTGGCCTTTACTTTCGCGGAAGACCTGAGCGCATGGGCACCCTTCCAAAGAAAGGATAATTTTTATCGCTACGCCGCCCGCCTCGGCTTGCCGGAGACCAGCACGGTGACAGAACTCATCGACTTGTTTCTGTAATGTGAACGGGCAGAGCGGATGCAGAAGTGGAAAGCAGGGGGGCAAAACAAGACCCAAAAACCAGCAGGAACAGGGGAGGGGGGGGCTGAGGGGGGAGGGCGAAAAAACAGATAACATGAATGGGGGCCGAGGGGGGGGGGGAAATGAATGCAAAAAACAATGGTTCCAAACTGTCGGACTACAGGGAGCAGGATCAGAGGGAGGGTACCTGAGTCAGCCCCCAATACGCTGGCGGCCTCGGCGCATATCGTCCCGGTCTTGGATTCGAAAACGAATGCAGCAACTTTACTTTCGAAAATGAGCCTCGAGTTCGCAGGAGCTGGCGATGGAGAGCTTAGATAGGTCAGACTGTCTTTGGATGACTCTCGGCACGGCATGTCAAGCACCGCCCACACGTTGACCTGATTCGGGATTGTTGAGCAGCCAGCAAACGCTTATCCTTAGTCATCGGCTCGGCCTGGCAACGCCCAGCTATTCTCCGGTGTTGAGTTTTCTGAATTTGTCTATATTTGCTCATGCAGTGTTGCATGTTGCACTGTCGTTCACAGATTAGTGCACTATAAGCGCTGGAATGCCAGGTGAAGGAGGTCGAGGCATGCGCGCTGGCCGTCGAAGAGGTCCATGCCAATGCTTTCGAGAGTCCAAAACAGATCAGGGTTTCCTGAACCTTCGTCACCTCGGACTTGGAGTGAACATTGGCGGTTTGGAAGCATTCAAAGGCTGGCAGCGATGCCAAGACTGCCACGAAGGTCACAGGGGGGTGGGCATGGGCTCCAACTGCTAGCCCGCCATGTCTCAGCCATGCTGAGGCTTGTACTGACTTCATCATGGTGAACGGCAACGACATCAAGGATGATTTGTGGACAGCATCCATTCGTAATGCCAGCGCTGGGAAGGACTCCGCACCAATTCCGGCGATTCCTGGCGTTCAGGTGACTGGTGAGACCAAGCAGGCCGAACCTGAGTCATGCAGCGCACATATAGCAAACACATCGAGCCCGCAACTGGCAGCAGGCCCTGGGAAAGCTTTTGCAGCGAATCAACGAGCCGTCGGCCTAGATGCGGCTTCGACTCCCAAGTGGTTGCCTGCTGTGCGTGTTGGTAAAGGTCGAACTGTTCAGCTTCAGGTGCGGCAAAACTGCCGAGTCTTTGATACAAGCTGCAAGAGGTTCGGCAGCGCTTGTCGTGTCTGAGTGCCGACGTTCTTGGTGCCATGCGGAGGAGCAAAAGAGCAGGCCGTGCGGCGTGCTTTTGCCAGGCAGAAAACCAAAGAGATGGAGGCCTCATTGACTGGATGTTAAGCCAGTCCTTGATTCGCGCGTTCTGTCGGCTGCTACTTTTAACAAGTACGCTGTGGGTTTAGTCAGTTGCCTTTGAGCGACTTTATGGGAACTACTGCAACCGTTAGCAAGTCAAAGCACCAACCATGCTTCCCCAAACACCGTCAGGCCATGTTCGCAAAGTACGACAGGGACAAGGATAATGTGCTGAGTCAAGCTGAGGCTGTTGTAGAGCCCTGCTTTCGTGCGGTTCTACTCCGGATGGCTCAGCATCGCTGTAACGGAGGTGGTCACGTATGCCAAGAAAGAGATGTCAGTGAATGTGGACAAGGCCAGCTGAAGTGCCTGTGAACTTGCCACATGTGGCTCCTCTTTAGGCTCTTCTGGACAAAGTTTGGAGATGCACCGTGGATGCTGACGAGAGGGGGGTAAGTTTCGGAAAGCTCTGCGCTCAAAGCTTTCACTGTCGGGGGTTTTCTGGGCTTGCCGGGCGTCGGGCGTGGCTGAGGATGTACTTGCTGAATGCATCCATCGGCATTGTCCGGGAGATGCAAAGGAACGAGCCCCTTGACGACGGATTTTAATGTTGCCGGCTCGCCCATATTGAGAAACAGATGGTGACGCGGTCCTTAAGACCTAAGACAGCAAGACTGTGCCATTCAAGGCGTCGCAAGGCAGCACGGATAGCAAAGGACGCTCTGTGCCGTTTCTGTCCGTTCGAAGACCATGAGCACCGTCGCTTCAGGAGCGAGTTCTGGCAGGGCTTCGAGAGAAGGTGCGGGCCAAAGTTCGCGAGGCCCGACATGTTCTTTTCAGGCGTTGCCATGGTCTGGTCTCTAGTCTGGACTCCAAGAAGGTAGGCCTGCATTTCAGGCAGATCGCTTCGCACTGGAGTTCGAGAAGGTTTGAAGCAGTTGGATTGTCTAGGCTTGCGTGGTCTCTCAGAATTGCAGATCCTTGCAGGAACTCCGTGCGATGGAGAAGGTCGTGGCTCCTTTATTCGGAAAGGCGAATGCTCAAAAATCGCAGTGTGAGCCCAGTTGCGGGAATGGACGCTGCGTATCCAGGCCAAGACGGCTCCAGTTTCCGAAATGGAGGAAGAAGCCGATCGCTGCGATGGCTTGGTGAAGGCAGCGGGGCAGCGGGCTACGTGAAGCAGTCACAACAAAGGCAGCCGAGAGGAGGGTTGCATTTACAGGAGCGGCTTGAAAACGACAAATGGAGCGGGTTGTGAGAATGGTTTTCCAGATTCAGGAGCCACTTCGAGATACTTTGAGCGCTTGCAGATACTGGCAGGCTTGCAGAGACACAGAGGAGAAGATGCGGCAGCGGGTGAGGTCGATTCCGCTTGGCTTCGACAAGCGGCTTGCCTGTGAGAACGGTGACAGCTGCGAGCCTGTTTGCTGCAAAGCCGAAGCAGTGGTGACAGTTCTACTGAGCCCAGGAAGTATGAGGATGACTTGAGGGAGTTCGTGAACATTGAGGCAAACTCATGTTGGCACCAGTGTCGGATAGATTCCAGTTATGGCCTGGCAGACGAAGCCATTGGAGTCTCGAGTGGGTCGTGCAGACCTACGGCTCATCCGGGCTACCAACCTTAGCAGGCTGTACCGCGAGCAGGACCCGCCGGACCCCTCACTTGTCGGAGTCCCCAAGTAGCCACATTTGTTTCCCGGCAGGGCTGGCGCAGAAGGGCGCAGGAGCTCGAGGTTGTCCGCAGCTTCGCCATGAAGGCAAGCCCGATGCTCTGCAGAAGGCAGTGGCGCACGGCAGACTCGGCTACAGCTGAATGCTTACCAGGTGGCTCGCCAGTTTGCTAGACTCAACAAACTCACTTACGAGGAGACTCCTGTGGGTCAAACCGTCTTCAAGCTTCTGAGGGGCACACTCTTCAACCCTTCCCTTGCTTGTCTTGCCTGGCTCCTGCTGAAGGAGCTGTTCGGCCACGTAGATTCAGATGGGGATGGAGCTCTGGATGAGGAGGACTAGAAAAAAAGGAGTCGCAGACGATCAGAGCAGCTCGGAGCTTCGAAGCCTAGGAGTTCATCTCCTTCTTCTCAACGATAGACAAGGCTGAGCTTCCGAGTGGCCTGGGGCAGGGGGCATCCTGAGAGCTCGGCACCGTGCAACAGTCTCAGGATGTCAAAGAAGAGGAGTTTGAGCCTCAAGAGCTCTCTGCGGCAGCGGAGGAGGCAGAGCCGGAAAAGCCGGTCCAGGCAACAACCAGCTTTCTTTGGCACGACGGCATGTCCTTTACTTCTGGGCTTGCGTGGCCAGGCTTCCTTAGAAGAGGCGGACAACGAGGCAGCCGATGAGTCGAACGTCACCAACAACGTCAGCCCAGTGGCGGTTGCTGCGCTGGACCAGGACATGCACAAGTATGCACACTCTGCTTGTTGCATGCGGGTTCGATCAACACATCGCTATCTCGAGCCCAAATTGACGTCGAAACCTTGCAGGAGGCTGCCGGCCGGTTGCAAGCGATACAAGCCATCATGCTGCAAGCTACTCCTAAGCCCAAGCCGAAGCCGAAGCCCGTGGCACCTGGACGGCACTTTCAATGGGTGCACTGGTTTTCTCTTGGAGTTGGTACGTTTCTTTCCTTGATCGGTGTTGCGCTGGACTGTTCCATGTCATGTGTTTCCACACTTCTTCCCCACCTGCATGTGGCACAGCAAGGGCGGTCGTTCCGGTGGTGCGTTGAACATTGTTATCTGAGATGACATGGCTACATAATTGGCCGATCCCGGTCGTGCCAGGACATGTCATTGCACTTGGCTTGATCAATGTGATGCTAGCCGGCTGGCGGTGTAAAGGTTGAGATGCAGATTCTCTCCAGACGTGTGTTGCTGGGCTGGCCTTGTGTGAATTATATACACGTCTCCTCCGTGCGCAGCCCCCACAGCATCATCGCTCATTACCAGCGGTTGCGCATGCTTTAGTTTGCATGCTTTTTTCTTTCACAGGTCGCAAACGGTTTGGATCTGAAATGAATCGAAGCACCGTCGACGGTTGGTTTGGGTTCAACACGCTGTTCCAAGGCCAAGGCAGAGTTGACGGCAGAAGAGTTGAAAAGGCAGGGCCGCATCACACCTCCTAATTTTGAAAGACTCGTGCCACCAGCACCGTTTCATTGCATGGTTGGCCTCGCGCAGTCTCTTCCGAAGTATCCTGGAACCGCACGAGGTGAAGATCTCTCGGGAGGTGATCCTGTACGTTAAACACTTCCTATCTGATGCCAGTAGTCTTACGACTGGACCGATCCGTGAGGTTTTTCTCCGCATCGTCAAGGCATACTACAAAGTTGTCAAGGACGTTTTTCCAGTTGAAAAGGAACTCAGGCTAGGAGCAAAGAGCCGAAGGAGACACCAATGACGGAGAAGTTGGAGGTCAACGGCAGCCAGACGGTCCACCAGCTCAAAGTTGGAGAGGCCGCGGATTGCACATGGCCTGGATACGAATGCGAATGCCGAATGTCACGCATTGGCTCCAGCAGCACTCGGCCTTCACATGTTTTAGAACAGCCCTACAAGTTGCAGGAGGTTGGTGCTGGGTTGTGCTTGCATCTGCACCATTCTTCGCTCCCCATGGGCATTGGGCCTGTTTGACTTTATGATGGGCGTGGTGTGCGCGGTGTACGGGATGCCAATGCGGGTGGCAGACTCAGCATGGCTGCTTTTCTGGACACCCACTTGCCACTGTGCTGCTACCAAAGGTGAGCTTCGTAGCAGCAAGACACGTCGCCTCGAAGCGTTCGGCGCTGCAGGGCCCTTGGACCGGCGAGGACTGAGATTTGCATCCGACGAAGCCAAGTCCTGCGCTGCGTCTTCTCCGCACAGGGTTCCCTGCACGCGGGATCTTGAAGTTTGTTGCTACATATTGCTATCCACCGGTCTCGCGCGAGGAAAGATCTGAGCATTCCGTGGTGCACAGTGGGTTGAACAAGCTAAATGCTGCAGCTGTGCGTCTCGGCTGGAGAAGTCATGCTTTCTCGACGAGGAACGCTTCTTGCCGATGACTTCTTGACGTTTGTGGTTGCCTACTGACCTACTGCACGGATTTTTTTACCTGCCGGATTCCATTGAATAAGTCTGGCGAAGCCGTATAGTGAGTCTGCGAGATGCTGCTTTCGGCCTCGTAATTTTCGTGCGATCTCGTGTTCGTCTCTGCACGTGCGCACAGCCGACTCCCAAGTACAGTGCTTTGCATTGGCAGGCATGGCGACATTGGCCGTGCTGATAGTATCTTTCATCAGCTGCGCAGCGACATTCCGGCCGAGTCGCGCCGAACCTGGCACAACACTCGCTTGAAGGAAGCTCTGCTCTTCAAGGAATTCGGTTTTGTCTCCGTTTGAGGTGGTAAGGCGTGATCTTGAGACTTCTGCCTGGAAAGGCCTGTGCCAATGCGGGAAGTGCTGACCTCGCTGTAAAGTATTACGAAGAAATGCTGGAGGAAGGCATCGCACCCAATGGTCGCACTTTTGGAAAGCTCATGGAGGCCGCAACCAAGCAGACCAATCGACAGGAAGCACAGCGCTGGTTTAGAGCTCACACAAATGCTCACGGGCAAGTGCAAGGTCTGCACATCCACATGCTCGTAGATGCTGCTGCAAGAGAAGGTGACTTTCGTGCAGCGGAAGCCTGGTTCAGACGTTTCTCGACAGATATGGTCCTGGCTCCGAGCATTTGGGAGGTGCTGCTTTGCTCTGCAGCGACGGCGGGTGATGCCAAGCTTGCTGAAGAGCTTTTCCTGGAGTCGACGAAGACCGCAGCACATCCACACCACAGAACCCTTGCAGTGGTCGCAGTTGCGACATTGCATGCAACTGAAGGCAACAGCATTGCTTGTGTGGAGAGATGGTTCGATCTGGCCGATGGTCTCTTGTGTCCTGAAGACAAGGTCGCTTCCGTGGCACATGTTGCTGCGGTTGCCGCCAAGATGGGCTACCTCGAAGTCGCGCAAGGCCTGCTTCGACGTCTCTTGCCTGAGGGCTGTGATGGCATTTCACCTCAGAAGGACTTGGATGGCCCGGTGCACTCTGCTTGTTTCGAAGTTTCGAAGGCACTTGCCTTGCAGGGACGGCCGGATCAGATGGATGCAGCTGAATCCTGGGTTGAACGAGGTCGAATGGCGGGATCGCAGAATTGGCTTCGACGAATGTGTTTGGAACTCGTCAAAATCTTTGCGTCCTTGAACCATCTCCGTAGAGCAGAGAAGATGTTTCTGCTTGTGCAGCGGGCCGGCGCTGCGGACCTGCACTCGTTCTGCATCATCGTAAATGCCTGCTCCAAGTGCAGTGATCTTGTCGCCGCTGAACGCTGGTTTGAGAATGCTTTGGACGCCAGCATCAGACCGGACATCGTTCTTTTCACGTCCGTCGTGGATGCTGCTTCTCGTAAAGGGGATACGAAAGCTGCTGAGTACTGGTACAGACGTGCAACCTCGTTTGGTTTGAGGCCCAGCAGTGAAATGTTCGGCGTCTTGGTCAGCGGAGAAGTTCGCACCGGTAACTTGCCAGGTGCAGAGCGCTGGGCAGCATTGGCTGAGCAGGAACATGGACCAAATTTGGTTATACTGAACTCGCTTATTGTCGGCCATGCGACGAAGGGCAAGGACTTGAGCTCAGCTGAGAGGATTTTGTTCAGGAATATTGTTGGCAGCCGGCTGCAGCCGGACGAGAGGAGTTTTGGACCGCTGATCAACGCCTATGCTGAGCAAGGATCCTTTTCGGATGCCTTGAGATGTTTCAGAGCCATGTCATCGCATCAGCTGCGGCCATCTGTGATCCAATATAACCAGATTCTGAAGGCATGCGCAAGATCTCGCCCCAGATTGGTTCAAGAGGCATTGGAGATTTTCGACGAGCTGATGAAGTTATGTGACTTGCATAACCAGCACGACATTGCATCCAAGACAAGGCCAAACAAGCTCGTGGAAATTCGTGACCTTCTGCCAACTCGGATCACGCTGAAGACGCTCGGGCGCTGCGTGGGGGCACGACGCTTATCGCATATCTGCCAGGCGAGGATCACCAAGAATCACGCATGACATAGCAAGCTTGTTTGCCAGTAGCCTTGTCTCTACCCTGACCCTGTCGCGACAGGAATATGGCATCGATCAGCAGAAGCTGCTGGGAGCCAGATTCAGTGCTGAGGAACAGAAGCGCGCTTCCTCCACCGCCGAGAGATGGATGTTTGCCGGAGAGCCTCTGCGAGCAATGAAAAAGCCGCCCCGCCCCCGCAAACGTCCAAATGATGCTGTCACCAACAGGAAGTTGCCCTGTCACCTGTAGCCTCTTCTCTGAACGGATCGCCTGTCAGATCCTGGAAATGCTGGAGGGCCCCGAGAAAGAAACTTCCCTGAAGGCCGTTCGTGCCGAGTCAGCACGAGCGGCCTCATCCCTTTGTTCGCAGCGCTGCAGGTCTTTCGAGCCAGGGGCAAGGCCCGCAAATACGCCTCACACAAGCATCGCTTTCAGTTCCAATGCTACACAATGCTACCCTGCAGGTTGTGGGAGATGAGACTGACAAGGACCAGCATGATCACGATGCACAAGACTACTTCACAATCATTCCAGTCATTCTAGCCCCGTGAGAGCCGCTTGCCCACTTGTCATTTCCTATACCAGTCCTTCACGATCTGGAAGGAAGGCTGGGTGACCATCGCGGGCAACCAGGGCACAATTTTCCTGCAAGAGGGCGGCCACCTGTGGAAGGCTGACTGACTCGGCTTGACAATCTTGGATGGAAAAGCACCATCCTGTGCCCCCTGCTGCCTGCTGCCAGGTCCTCAGGCAAAGTGAGCTCTCTGAGACTATGGAGGACGCTGTTGACAGGATCATGCCTTATCCGTCTTATCGGATCCACAAGCAAGCCGGCCCAATTAGAAAAGCAGAGCAACTTTAGAAACAAATCGCAATCCGATGGCCTCTCGGCCGAGAACCAGAAAGCCCAGCTGAGGCCTCGCAGCACCAAAGACTTTTCGTCCTGTCCGAGACTGCTCAGTTTCCAAGGGAGCTCCAGTTTTCGTAGGAGTTGATATTAGTGTTGTTTCGTTCTGTTGATGGCTTTTGTTCAGTGTTATGTATCGCACTTCTGTGCGCAGAAACAACCGCCAACGGCGTGCTGCCCTACCACTTTGGCTTGATGCTGCCACGGCCAAAAGCTTTTCCTCCACCCTCGCCACCCTGGTGTCGGCTGTAAGTCTAAAAGTCTGTTCGCTGAACGGCGCAGTATGGAATCCCGTCACACGACGGAAAAGCATCGTCCGCAATGTAGTGTTTTGAGCAATAGAGTGCGGCGGCTATTTGGTTTGTGCTTTCCGTCTGTTTGACTGACGTTGCTTGGTGTTGTTCTTGTTCTATGTGCTGTTGCCCCTTCCCCCCCGCCCCCCGCCCGCTGCATTCTACTGCCGCTGTGTTTTGCGATTCGCTTGTCTCTTGCTATGAAGAGTTTCCTATCTCCGCTGAAGCATTGTGTGTGTGTGTGCAAGTGGGGTGGCAAAGGGCTGCGAACCCCCAACCCTGGTTTGACAAGCCTTGCACAGCTATGCAGAACTTTATGCCGTGGAAGGCAGATCCTTTCCAAGCCGGTGATTCGAACGTGTTTGCAAGTGCTGCAGCCTGCGCGCGCCCTCCCAACCCCCAACCACCCACCTTCCCACCCCCCGGCTTTTTTTGCTACTACCAGACCACTACTGCCGCTGCTTGGCTGCTGCTACTGCTGCTGCTGCTGCTGCTACTGCTGCTACTGCTGCTGCTACTACTACTACAACAACAACTACTACTACTACGACTACTACTAGTACTGCTACTACTACTACTACTACTGCTACTACTACTACTACTACTGCTACTACTACTACTACTACTACTCCTACTACTGCTACTGCTACTGCTACTGCTACTGCTACTGCTACTGCTACTGCTACTGCTGCTACTGCTACTGCTGCTGCTACTACTGCTACTGCTGCTACTACTACTACTACTACTACTACTACTACTACTACTACTACTACTACTACTACTACTACTACTACTGCTGCTGCTGCTACTACTACTACTGCTACTACTACTACTACTACTACTACTACTACTACTACTACCTCTACTACTACGACGGGACGTCTCGCATAAGCTTTTGAAGGATTTGCTTGGGAGTAATGGTAAAGGCTGCCGTGGTCACGATGTACCGGTTAAAGACGGGTAAAGGTTTCAGGGTGCCCAGGCCAACAAGAGGGTTTCACAAAGGTCGTTGTCCGCCCTGCTGGCAGGACACCCAGCCAAAGGCAGGTGTCCGTAAGGTCAAGGAGGGGGAGGCATCAGAAACTCATGTGAATGTACAGAGTCTTGTTGGCGTGGGCGCCAGTCATGTCTTATTGGCGCATTGGGAATTTGCATCTTTGAGTGCAGGTGCTGGAGGTCCTGACCTGGCCGAAAAAGGATGAGGAGCACTTCCCCCAGAAGCAACATTCATCCATCTGCATCCAGCCCATGTGCTTGATGCTTCTGTGACCCCTGCTGTCCTTGACCTCACTTGTGCCTCGTTTTTCGTGAGGTCCGGCCTGATGAGGCTGCGCGTGAGAGCCAAAATGGACGGAGCATCTCAGCTTACAACATGGCGAAGCATGCTGAACTCCCGCGGGCAAGATGAGCGATGCCCCTGAGGTGATCGGGTGGATGACCCAGATCAGCAAGGACCGCTGGGAGCTACCACCATAGGCTGATCGAGATGCACACAAGACTCCTTTGAGGATGGCACTGTGATTGCCGATCCTATCTGACACGCTCTTTCTGCAGTTTATCCGCCAATATGGAACGCATCTCAAAGCATTTTTGCATTGTAAATCGCGCCGCTCCGGCAACCGTGACAGGTCGCGGAGTATCAGACGAGTTCTAAGGGCAGTGCAGGGTCTTCCATGCAGATTTTTTGCAATGGCAGAAGGCGCCGTGGCAATGATCTTGATGTCAATGCTTCAAGTTGTAATAGTTATACATGGGCATGGAAAGTAAGCATGAGTGCATGAAGTATCTGTGGTGAAGCGTCAAGTGAAGCTCCTCTAGATGATGCGCTTCCCATCGGTCTGAAAATGTGCTTCAAGGCAGCGCGTTCCCCGCGTGCTGGAGCGTGGATTCTTAAAACAAGAGTTTGGGATGTGATATTATGTAACTCCCTACAGTAGACTCGAGCATGCAGTTTGCGAAAGAAACCACTTGCTCGCAGCCACTGCCTGTTCTGCGTTGTTGTTTACAGAGTGACTCTGTGAATAAACACGGAAGAAGCCTCCGCGGCAATTACACAACTGGCTAAAGGACATCCCGAAGCCCTGCAAGCTCTCAGACATCAAGCACTTCCACCCGAGATGTCAGCCAGCTCAAAGAGCCGTGATCACATCGGTTTGCGGCATGTTGTAGTTCAGGACTTCACGTGGCTTTTGAGATAGCGGCTTAGCACCCCCACACCCCCAGAGTCGTGAGATTTAACTAAGCCAATGTCAGGGGAGCCGATGTTCCGAAAGTTGCTTCAATATCGTGACGGCTTTTCATGTCAAAAAGAAACAGACCAATGATCAGCCTGCTTCGGGCGACCTAGTTGGTTGGAACCGAACCACCATGGCAGAAGTATGGCCGCACAGCAGTGGTTGACAGTACACAGCCTACACAGCGTTGAAACCTGCAGAGGCTCATCATAACCAACCCTCTCAAGTCGGCTGAGAGGATTTATTGGTTGTGCTAAGTCAGTGCAGGAGAAAGAGCCCGGGAATGCAGATGGGCTGTTGCGGGTCTACTCTTCATGCATGTGCATCATCAGACGCAGTGCCAACTGCATGGTTCAAGAAGTCTCATGTGGAACGCTCAGCGTGTGAACGCTTGCAAAGAAACAGGCACGTGGAGTCGTACACAGCATTCGACGTTCTGCATTTGTTCTTGCTCGCGACTTGGGTGCCTTCATCTCAGAAGTCTTCTGCAACCGAAGAGTGAGAATCGGCTGAGAAGCAGCCGGACTCTTTCCCCGTCCAGCGCTGAGACGGACTTGCGCAAACCCACGAAGTGGCCCCTAGCTGCTAGCTAGCTCCAGCAAGTTCACGTACAAGGAGGAGGGCCGGGGAGGGGGTGTCGATCCTGAAATGTGCCTCAGCTCAGGTGAGATGGGCCAGACAGACCAGGCGGCCAAGTGACTCAACCCCCGAGTAGCACACTTGTGGTGCACCGCACCGACGACTCCGGGCTTCTTGTCAGTTCATGATTGTGCTGGATGAAAGCCAGGTGGCACTGGTTGCCGTGACCGACTCCCAAGGAGATGCAGAGAGAAGCATGTTCAGTCTTGAGACGCGCTGGCAGCGCCGGTGCCAGGCTCCCCGGAAGTGAAGCCATGTCGTGCCAGCTCATTGCAGCAGGCGCCTGAAGGGCATCTGTTTCGAGTTCTGCATCGATGTGCATCGAAGCTGCAGGCGGCTGATGTCTTGTTGCGGGCGATCAAAGAGGCGGCAGGGCGGCAGCTGCCTTCCTTGCCTGCACATGGCGATCTGTTCTAACGCATTGCGACAGGCACAAAACACTCAGCAAGCCTTGAGCTCCAGAGTCGTGCACTTGGAAACTGAGCTTAAGGCCGGACTCGCGAATTTCCCTGACAGTTGCAAGGCAGAAAGCAGAGCGAGGGAGGGATAAACAGAGAGAGAGAGAGAGGCAGTGCTGCGCAGGGATAAGGCTTCTGTTCGGGATAAGGCAGGGAAAGGCTGGAGTACAGGCAAGAGGTAAGGGGTACACACAAGTAGGGGCACCCGTGGCAAACATTCTCACTCACTTTACCTTACGTACTGTTGTGAACCCGTGGCAAACGTACTTACTTGCTTTACCTTACGAGACAGAGAGTGAGGTTATTTAGAAGACAGTGTGCTTCCTCTTCAAGTCTTGAACCAGAAGAGAAGAGGCCAGAAGCGGTAGAAAAAGGGAAAAGAGCGAGAGCGTGGACATGGCAATGTGCTGCCCAAAGCAATCCGTGAAGCTTGCCGCCATGTAAAATTCATGCCGCCGACATTCCGCGAGATGGACATTTGTGAACTGCAAGGAACCATGTCGACCCTGATATCAAAACTGAACTGTTTTGTTGTAGATAAAATTTTTAAGAGAGCAGGGGAAACCGAGAATTTGCCAGTTGGTGCCATGGGCAATGTGTCATCCCAATCTTTGGTGAAGACTGCGCCCGCCTTCTGCTTGACTTTCGTCTTCGGAGTCGCCACTGCCTGGCAGTTCTTTCTCTGTCGCAAGCAGGAACGCCTAGGACACCTAGGTTGGACGGATCAGCAGAGCAGCCCAGCAGCTTCGAGAAGTGCCATTCAAGCCAACGCCGAGGAGCTAGGCCCGCGTCAAGCGAAGAACGACCTGGAGGATCTAGCCTCAAATGTCCACGTCCGACCACCCATGCTGGGTTTGGGAGAAGTCCTCCGAAGAATCCGGGGACAGCAGGTTGCTCCCGAAGCAGAGACTCTTTCAACAGAAACTGCACTCTTACCAGGCAAGCAGCGTATACATGTCAAGACATTTGGCTGCCCACATAATCAGTCAGATGGAGAGTATTTGGCAGGGCAGCTAAAGGACTACGGCTACACGTTGGTGGAAACTCTTGAAGAGAGTGACGCCATCGTCATCAACTCGTGTACCGTGAAGCACCCATCGGAAACAAGAGCCTTGAACCTAGTCACCAATGCGCAGCAAGCTGGGAAGGGAGTTGTGCTTGCAGGCTGTGTGCCTTCTAGCAACAAGAAGTTGGCACAGACACTTACGGGTGTTAGCATGCTGGATGTCACACAGCTGGATCGGATCGTGGAGGTGGTCGAGGAAACAGTGAAGGGAAACACAGTGCAGCTGCTGGACAAGCGAGGAGATTTGCCCTCATTGTCCTTACCCAAAGTTCGAAAGCACAGACTCGCAGAGATTATCACAATCAATGCGGGATGCCTTGGAAACTGCACCTACTGCAAGACAAAGATGTCACGAGGAAAAGTGGTGTCGTATCCAATCGATGCAATTATCGCACGGGCGCTTGACGCTGCAAAAGAAGGGGTTTGTCAGATCGAGCTTGCCTCGGAGGACATGGGTGCATATGGCCTCGACATTGGTACGAACATCGCGGAACTATTGGTGCGCTTGTCCGATGCTTTGCCTCCCCATGTCATGCTTCGCACAGGTATGACAAATCCACCCTTCATCATGCAACATGTGGACAAGATTATCGAAGTCTTGAACCGGCCGAATGTGCATGCCTTCATGCATATTCCAGTTCAGTCTGGTTCTGACCAGGTGCTAAGGGGCATGAGGCGGGAGTACACAGTGGGTGATTTCGCGTATTTGGCGGATCGCCTCAAAGCTGGAGTTCCGGAGCTCTTCCTTCTCACGGATATCATATGTGGCTTTCCCACTGAAAGTGACCAGGACTGGAATGAAACTATGGAGCTCTGCCGCAAGTATCAATTCCAAGGCATCCACATCTCGTGATTCGGCGGCAATCAGAAGAGTTTTTTCCTGGGTTCCCGTTTAGTGCTCTAACGCGAGGTGCGCGACATCGGACCCTGGACGGAAGAGGTTTAGAAGACCAGACAGCGGACGGACTTGGACGTGGGTGGTGGAATGGCGGGAGAGGAAGGTCAGACGGTTCGGAGGCGAGAGGTCAGACGGGGGGTTGACGCGGAGTACGGTTGTGTCGGGTGGCAGGGGGGATCTCGCTGTGGAGAGTACGGATTTGAGGGGAGGTCAGGCAGCGTTACGCCGGCGGTGCGCGTGCGAGGTGTGGAGCGCGGAGCACTCAGGAATTGCTATGGTCTTGCATCACTCTCTTGGGTTGGGGACGGACACATTGACATGACTTGACGACTTAACTCCTTTCCGGGGCCTTAGGATGCTCTCGAACTCTCCCTTCCATCTTCGTGGTCCAAGCCGCTGCTTCCTGCCATCTCCCTTCCAGGCAATTTTATGCACGGCCTGGAACAGCGGCTGCGCATCTGAAGCCCTTAAAAAGCCATGTTGGCAAAGAACGCTATCGAGAGCTTGCCGAGCTGGTCACTTCCACCAATCGGAACGAGGGCCTGCTGGGTCGCGAAGAGCGCGTATGGTTTGCGGATACCGAGGAGGAGCGGTCCAAGAGCGAGCAGGGGCAGACCGTAGGTCGCACCAAGACCTTCGCCAAAGTTCTCGTACCTCGCGACGATGCGCTCCTGGGTCGCAGCGCGCTGGTGCGCATAACCTCCACCTGTCGGCTGCACGTGGAGGGCCAAGTTTTGGGCGACCTTCGATAGAAAAAGCAGTGCTGCACTGAAGCGCAGTCACATGAGTGTCTGCTGTCAAATGGAGCCCTGGCATGCAATCTCAAGTGCCTGATGTCCGTGTTCTGGAGGCTGCACAAGAGCAGGCTGAACTATGGGAGAGGCCGGGGTGGGTGCAGCTCGGCGAGTCACTGGGCTCATGCCTGCAGAGATCTCTCAGGGAATTGGAAGAGGCAGTCGAAGAGAACGAGCAGCTCAAAGCCTGTTGCTCACTGCAATTCGGGTTCGCGGCCACCCCCACCCGTACATGCAAATCTGAACAGACAGATGAGCAGTGGCACTTTCAAGAGACTGCCTGCTGACAGTGATGTTCATGCTATCAGCCGCAGCAGCCTCTCGTCGTCGTCGTCGTCGTGTGGTTGTGTTCGTTGTCATATAGTGCAAATGCCGCCGCGCAAGGTATGTCGATTTCAGGCCTGCGATGTGCCAAAACTCGTTTTTCGGCATGTAGCAGATCCGACACTTGTGTGGAGAGGGTCCAAAAAGTGGTCGGCATTCACACTGTTTGGCATTTTGGGATGGTCTTTGTTTGTGTTTCTGCTGGATTTAATGCTTTAGGGCCTGGGTGGGAATATGGGATGATGACATCCATGCAAGTCAGGGTTTCTCTTCTGTCCTGTTTGTTGATCTGCTTTCGCGTTGCTGCCTTTCCTGCCTGCTTGCTATTTTTTCCGCTGCCGAACTGCATTCACCCAACGTCAACGGCACAGTTCGTCGAAACCCACACTAAGTCAATATTTTCTTAACCCCTGCAGCACGAACCACAAGCCAGCAACAATCCCTACCCCAAGCGGCGGACCAGAAAAATGAAATGTTAGAAAACCACGGTTAGGTGCGACACTTTCCCACACCCGCCCAAAAATGCTCCACGAAAACCACGTGCCACAACCACTGGCCTTCGAAATGAAAACATACAAAGTATGCTTTCAAATCTTGGTGCTTCGACTTTCAGCAGGGTCTTCGGGGGGTCACAGCCTATTGAGCCTCTGCATGCCGCATGTTGCGAGACACATGTTCAAAACACCTTTTGGCTATGAATGCTGGTATCGGCGGGCAAAATACACGATTCCTCGCACCAAATCCATCGGGTCAGCAGTGGCGGCATGACCTTGTTTGTCGCTTGTCGTTGTTGTCCTTGTCCTTCCGGTGGTTGTGGTTGTTGGGTCGCCGTCGCGGTAGGGGTGCTGGTGCTGTTGGCGGTGTTTTTGGTGGTGCAAACGTTGGTGGCATTGTTGGTGGCGTTGTTGGTGGCAGTGTTGGTTTGTTGATGGTGTGTTGTTGTTGTTGTTGTTGTTGTTGTTGTTGTTGTTGTTGTTGTTGTTGTGGTTGTGGTTGTGGTTGTGGTTGTTGTTGTTGTTGTTGGTGGTGGCAGTGCTTGCTCTTGCTGCTGGTGCCGCCGCTGCTGCTGCTTCTGCTTGCAAGAAGGGCCGCCAATAAAGCGCGAGCGAGAAGTGTCCAAGGGACATGCCAGCCACAGCCGCCTTGCGGAGAAGCAGGCTGCAAGAATATCAAGATGCTGCAACCCCCTTCCCATGCATCATGCAAGGATAATGTTTTCACGAACCTCGATACTCTTTGGAGGCTTTTTTCAATTCGGCGTGCGTTGGATCCGACCACCGTGCACATTTGCCAAACAATACAGAATCGGGCAGGTGGGTCCGCAACATACATGCCGAGACCAGTTCTCAAACATGGCCTAAGAAGCCGCAAGACAGAGACACACGGAGCATTCCAAAAGGTCAAGCTGCTCCAGATGAGACCGCTCGCAAGTCAGGTTTCGGACTTCAAGGCCTACTGCACCACAGCGTGCAAAAAGACTTATCTTTTGAATTCGTCGTCACAAGCACAACACAAACTGCCTTTCAAGCTGCAGGGCAAGATCAGGAAGTATGCGGCCACGATCGAAGAGCTGCGAAGGTCAGACAGGAGACCAAGTCGAGGTAGGTCGGCATCACCAGAATTACTGGCTCAAGGACTGGTCACGGGTTGCTAGCCACCTGAGGCAGCAAGCGCCGTCGTTTGGTTCGTTGCCAAGATCCCCTGCCAGAAGAGGCTAAGTGGCTCCTCGTAGGATTCTTGAAATCTTACAGTTGTAACTCGAAGTCTAGGTCTAGGTGTGGCAGAACGCTACTAGCATCGCGTTGGCACAGTTATCTCCTTGGAGGCCTCGGGCCCTACGTCTTCGCCCCGTCTCTCGCGCTGGTTTGAGATTGCA
This sequence comes from Symbiodinium sp. CCMP2592, assembly GCA_905221615.1. NCBI lineage: Eukaryota > Dinophyceae > Suessiales > Symbiodiniaceae > Symbiodinium > Symbiodinium sp. CCMP2592. The sequence goes on from CAJNDT010004580.1 coordinate 525,681, forward strand.
GGTAAGCTTGAAAGATTGTGAACATGGCCGATGTCCAGCTTCCATTGTGCCAGGCAAGCCGCGAGCTGGCCAAGAAGAGCCCAAGCAAGAAGATAGGGCTGCCCGCGCCATCAGCCACTTGAGACAGCAGGACCCGCGACGCCTGCGACTGCGAGAGATCACACAGTACATCTCTCTTTCTGTCTCTTCCTCTCTCTCTCTCACACACACGAGAACGGATTTGGTCGGCTTGTTATCACGTGATCGTTTCAACAGGAGAACGAGTAACCAGCATAAGAGTTCGATGTTGCCTCCGAGGCCGTTGCGTCTACCAGCGCGCTTCCCTAAAGTGTGGGGGTGGGGGTAGCTCCCCGATCCTGTACCCTTGCGAAAGAAAGACAGGCAGAGTCGCCCGAACCAGATCCAGATGATGGCCCTCTGCTCTGAGCGAAGCAAATAGAGAGACAGCGAGACGGAGGGAGAGAACAAGCAGAAGAAGGAGAGAGTGCGGCTTGCAGTTCTGCGGAGGAGCCAAGGAGCCCCGAGCTTCCAGGGCCTGGTTCCGCCGCAAGCTCTGCCCCAACCACATGCCGAGATGCTGAGAAAAGCGCGAGACCATCGCCAGTGGGGCCCAACATCACGGCGAACGTGGTGGATCCCAGAAATGGAAAGAATTGCAGGCCGCTAGAAGTGCTCGAGACGGGCGGCCAAGATGCCAAGCCTGACCAGAGGCAGAGAGAATCTCTGAAGGAATTGCGGCAAATAGCTGGCCTTCGAATATGGGAACCAATACAGCCGCCGACCGAGGCTACCAATGCAGTTGTGGCATGGAACCCACCTGCCGATGCAGAACGACGTGAAGAGCCTGCTGTCTACACGGTTGGCCGGACAAGTTCCCGCTCCTTTGAACCACAGGTTCGTGCGGAAGGGCAGAGTGCTGCTCCATCTGCTATGCAGCCAACTTCTGGCGCGCTGTGCCGCTGCGTGGTTCGCGGGAAGGAGCAGAGACTGGCCCTGCCAGGGCACGACTGCGAGATGTGCCGCCGCTTCTACGCGGCAGCGGGAATGGGCTCAGGTCTAAAGTCCTCGAGGCACCGATCCGAGCATGCACCCACCAACACTCCTCCAGGCAGGCACTTGCTGTGTGACCTGTGAGACTCTTCTTTTGCAGTGTTTCTCTTTGCTGAGCACTGCGGAGCACAGTAGCTTCATGTAGCACATGTCTGCATTGGCATGTCTGACCGTGACATGGGTGAGGCTTTTGGGACTTGTCCTTCCCTGTCCATCCGGAGTCTTCACCATAAATGCCGTCGAGGCGGGTTTTGGCACAAGTCTTCTGTCAGATCATGCAGTCCGTACACCTGCGGTTGAGACCGGACGCAACACAGCGGAACGCTCCCGAGGCATGAAGTCTCCTGGAAATCTGTTGTGCGACAACGCCGGAGGAGTTCGAGCAATGCTTTCGAATGTGGGCGTGCACACTGTGATTCAGCCCCAGAATTCATTTCATTGATGATTCATTGCATTCCATTCGAAGGTTTGTGAGCTGGCCCAGTGCTCTAATTTTTCAGCTACATCACCTACATTGTAGTGTAGTGGCTTGCAACATCGTATTCTTTTCGATAAATGGATGCTGTGGACCACGTGTGCGCCGATCACTACTTGGAGGGGCAGAGTCCATATGCACCACACTGGCCCACCATGCAGTGCCAAGGAAGATTAGAGCCTTTCGCTTGTCAGAACGCACTGCTGACGTCATGTAGCTGATCACCAGGCGCCGTTCTGTGGATCAGGGCGGAAGCGAGCAAATTAGCCACGACTTTAGCTGGATCGCTGCGACAGGGGTGCAAGACGGCGGCCCAAGAAAATGCGAAAGCACGGCTAAGCAGACCATCCACCTGGCACAAGGCAAGTCACGTGTTGGCCAAGAGACCTGCTTGCGCGGCGCAGGTGCAGGGTGTCGGGCCAGGCCGCGATGGCAGGAGATGTTTTCCTGTGCAGCTTTAACAAATAAATAGATGACATCTAGCGTTCCGAGATTGTCGCTTGGAGCCCCCGAACGTTGCAAGGACCATTTTTAGCGCACACAAGAAGCGCCCCGTCCTTGCCGGGGTGTGGCTCTTATCTCGAAGTACATGTCAGCTCCATATGGTCCCGTTCAGATCATGTATTCTTCGAGAAGTGTGCGAGCTGGAGGTTGGAGTCGGAGGAAGACCACCTGCCAGCGTCACAATCCAAGCTGCAGACCCTGAGATTGCCAGATGTATGCTGCACCTGCTGTCGACGTTATATCCACAGTTTGTTCTAATCCTTGCAATCGTCCACATTCCTGCGTCAAGCTTGCTTAAAGGTCGCGGCGCGCGATCCGTTGCAAGTGCTGAGTTATTGGTTGTTCTATGCCCAGTCCCACACCGTTTGCAGTGCAAGACACAGAACAGCTTTAGACTTCTTTGTTTCGCATCTTCGAAAGAGATTGGCGCCGGCCGATGTTTCGCTGAAACATGTCCATTTTTGAAATCGATGTCATTTCCACGCTCTAGACTCTAGAGAATCTCTGTCGATCGCCAATGTTCCTCCGCTGAGATGCGAATTCCCCTGCACACACCGGGCTTGAGGTCCCAAGCACAGCCGCACGCCATGGAACTTGCAGATAGAGAAAAGATCGGCTGGCACGTGCACAGTTTGAGAGTCCTTATACTCTCTATCTCTCTATCCCTACCACACTGCCAATTTCCAGTTACACAAACATACAGGCACGCATCACCGAGGCAGGGTCACTCACTACTGTAGTCATTAGTGCGGATGAAGTCGGTGGAAGGCTGACCTAGGATGCTCAGGCCTGCAAGAGGGCTGTACCCAGTCTGACATCTAGTTTGTGCAAGCAGCAGCCGCCTAGGTTTGGCGAGATCCTGTGCCAGGCAAAGGTGCGATTCGGGATGCGTCACACATGTTCCGACCTGGCTGGCTCCTCTCTTGACAGGCTTCTGACCACTGTGGATGGCGATGAGCTACCTAGTGCTGTGTCGTGAGAGTGGACCTTGGGAATAGTGAGCGGCTTCTGGCCGATAACCAAGCATTCAGACAGTAGCAAAGCCATACAGCGGTCATGGATGCTGATCCCGAATTTGTAGTGTTGTGGTTCTCGAGCGCCCTGGGTTGGGGAATATGGAGTTACCGGGCTTCGCGTGCTCGTGTCCGAATCGCAGCGGCCAAGCTTCCAAGTCCTTGTGGATAGCGTCTCCGGTACCACTTCGCCCGAGAAGGGGCTAGTTTTTTGGCCGCAGTGTCCGTCCTCCCACCGAACTGAAAGCCGACGTCTTCATGACGCATCGGAAATGGTTTCGGACAACTAGGGCGTTGAGGCGTGTTCACCGCGAAGAAACTGTGCAAGATCGGACTTGTTTTTATTGCGGGTCCTATGGTCCTATGGCAAGTCGCAGTTCCAGTGACTCAGATGGGCACTGTCGAAATATGATGTTTACGATCCAATCAGTGTCCGGCCTGACACATCCAAGCTGCCACGCCAAGTGAGCATTTTCGTCGCGGCACATGTCAGCTGGGATTCGGTGCAAACATGCTTTGCATGACGTGACTTCCTCGATGCGTGGCCTTTTGGTGAGGGTGGATGCATGTTGAGCCTGTCAGCTTATGTCCCAGGGGTATTATTTCAATTGTTTCTGCATTCGCTGACATCGAGCCGTTGTCAAAGCTGCGGGACTGTGTGCCTGCGCAGCGAATCTAGGGTTTTCTGAGCTCATAAGAAACCACCTATTGAACCGCCCCGCTCTGCCTTCAGAGGGCACGGCATCCTCTGGAGATTCGGACAGCCGACAGTGGAAAGAAGCGGTACGCTGGTGGCATCTCCCTGCCCGCCCCGGCAGTCCCCTCGCGGAAGAAGCGTCCGGCGGAAGTCTTCGTTCGGGCTCGTACCGTCCGTCAAAGCAATTCCATCCTTCCTCTAAGAAGTCTACCGGCCCTGGACTGGGCGAGCATCCCAAGGCTCTGCAAACATGACCGGCAAGTCTCACCCTTGCGGCTGCAAGACGGTTTTCGTGTCTGGGCTGAGTTGATGGAGACACGCCACAGTGATGGATATGATATCTTGCACACTTTGGAACTCGATCATTCCTTCACCTCAGCTCATGCATTGCTTATGATTCCTACGCGCTCTGGCGCAGCCGGTGCAGCTCGGGCCAGGAGCGCTGGGGAAGGGATCGCAAGAAGTTCTGCATTGCCCTCTTCCTGGTGGACTCTAGACGAGCAATGCTAGCCATGGACCACCTTGCACCTACCAACCCACGGTCCACGCTGCTAGGGCCTGCTACATAGAGCATGCATGCATGACAACCCGCTGCCTGCTCTCAATCTCAGCCTGCAGCGGATCCAACCGACAGTGCTGGCAGGACTCGGTTCATGGCTCGTTCAGACGATCTGAACCCAAGGTAAGGCCTGCTGAAGCTTGAGTTTGCTTTTGCCGACACCGAGTTCTTGCAGGTGCTCCGCCGTGGTGCTCACTGTGGAGCAGCGGCTAAGGAACCTGAGTGTTTCGCATTGCTGCTATCAACAGCTCCTACAACACCATTGTCGCGTAATGCAGGGTCGATACGCTGTTTTGCAGAAGACATACTTACGGCTCGTTCGTTTGATCGAATCCTTAAGCCTTAAGGTCTTCATTCCGAAAACTTGCGTGAAACTCCAGCCTGGCAAGCTCGAAGCTGAAACACTGTCCCTCAAGCAATCTCGCAACCTCCCCGCACCACTCCAAGAAGCTGGAAAGCAAGACCGGGGCTGTGTGCTTTGTGGTCCTGTGGGGTGTCGTCGTTGGTTTGTTGGCCCCTGGCTTCTGTGCCCTGCCAGTGTTCCTTTTTCCGGTTTTGCCAGTGGGTTGGAATCTTTGTTCTTGTTCCATTCTGGTCTCTAGAACTATCGTTTGCGTTTGTCTGAGTGTGTGTGTGTGTGTGTGGCTCTGTCTGTCTGTGTGTGTGTGTGTGTGGGTGGGTGGGTGGGTGGGTGAGTGGGTGGGTGTGGGTGTGGAGGGGGGGGTGTTCCGGTCCTCCTTCCTTTCTGTAATTGTCCTGGCTATCTGACCCCAAACCCCTGAAGGAAATGAACTGTGGATAATAGCTGAAGACCAACAAGTAACAAGCCAAGAAGAGCCAGAGCTGGCCTGGGGAACCTGTAGACTGTGGACCGATGATCCTGACACTAAGTGGCCGTCATCAACATCAGACCACATCAAACTGCAACAAATCCCGCGAAGCACACGCAAGTGAAAGAGCATGCCAAATGGAAGCTAACGAAGCCAAGCCGCCCAAAGGAGATAGCTGCCGAACCGCAAAGAGCACAGATATTCCAGATTTTCAGCCGTAAAGTTGAAAGGCTTAAATCGAAGTTTAGCAGGGCGATACATGAGTAGATTCTTCAGAAAGAAAAGCCATGGATGACCTTTCCATTTAGAGATCTCGTGCACACTTTACTTGCTGGTGATTTCCGTCATCATCACAACTACCATCAACCCGGCACTCTTTCGGAAGCGCTACAGCCGGCAAAGCGATCTTGTTTACATACATCAATGGTCGCCTGGCGCAGCGAAGCTGCTTGCCAAGGGACACACCACATGTTCAGCACCACACGCAGAGCGCGGAAACGACAACGGTATGATGGTCGTGCTGTGCTGGTGCCTGGTGCCACTGAACGGAAGTGGTGCAATTAAGAAGTGTCAGGTCGTCAAGGACAACTCTTGACTTTCTGTGAATTCCTCCGGTTGGCGAGGTTGGTGAGCAACTTGCCAGTTATGACTGCAACACGCTAGAGAGGCTGCTGCTTAGTTCACTTGAACAAGCCTGCGCTGGAGATGGCGTGGAGCTGGAGATGCAGACGCCTCTTTGCGCATTCCTTGTTTCACCCTTAGGAGGCACACGCGGTTACACTGCAGGAACCTTCCCACGCAGCTTGCGTGCCACGCTTTTCATAGACTGCGCCAGACCGACGGAGGATGGAGCAGCACCAGCATACCAATCGGTCAGCGGCTGCGCTTGTGCTTTGCAGGGGTCGGTTTCGACTTGCATCGAGCAGCCTGCCTGTTGCCTGTTGCCCACACGGCTACCAATGTCCAGGCTCCAATCCCGCGACGCGACGCGACAGCTTCGATCTTTCCACGACCTGAAGTTCAAGCTTACAACAGCTTCAGATCGAGAAAAACAAGCCGGTTGACTGCAGCTGCCAATGTCAGGGACCACCACCGGCACTCTACAGATTCAGAAGAAAGCGAGAAACACCATGAGACTGGTCCTGTGGTGCGGCCATGGGCAACCGAGCCAGCACCATGTAACCCTGTCGCGTTAGCTCTTGGATGCTTGTAGTGCTTGTGCTCTCAAATGTCAAGTCTCAGGCGTCCAGGGATCTGTTTCTGACGACGGGTCATTGTCGGTGCTACTGGTAGCTGACGGGAAATCCTATGCCACGGTCTCTTCTATCGCTCTCTTCGGAACAGCCAGGCGACCATCCGGAGGGGCGCTTGAACTCAAGCGCTTGATGTGGGATGGCAAGTGAGGCGGCGCATCGGCAGTGGCAGTCAAGTTTCTGCAGCCGCAGCCGTCTGTGCGACCTCAGCCAGGCATCCGCACCTTCAAGAACTCCCTTCAGAAAACGACTGCAGAAGGCCACTTGCTGCAGCATGGCAACGCATTCTCTTAGAAACTTTAGCACTTTCGGTGCCGCGTGCATGACGGGCAAGTCTTCGACGGCAAAAGGTCCAACTCAGTTGCGTTTACGCAGAGCCCTGAAGGGATAGTCACAGCTGTGCCGCGAAGACAAGATATAGAAATCTGAATCTTTAATTTGTGTAGGTACACTACATACATGTTCCCGAGTCGCAGCAGGAGCTGGAGGGCTTGAAAGCACGCGGCAGTGAGGTGGGGTCACAAGGGGGAGAGCTGGGCATTTCGGATTCGCATCCCAATTGCGTCTTTTTCGGTCGAGGGGAAAGAGGGGCTTTGGGCTGCTCTTGTTGGACCATTGAGTGCAGGAAGTAGAGGTGTTTTCGTATAGTAGCTGTGCCGTGGTTTGGGATGCGCAGACAGGCGAGTGTCGTGCCAAACACTGACAGCCTCGTCAAATGCATGCGCCGGCAGGATGGAATTGATGTCCAGGAATGTGATGACGAAACCTGGCACATCCAAGTGCTGGGAGGCACGCTGAAATCAGAGGGACAAAGAGCAGGGCAGCAACCAGGGATCAAGCGCCGCCTCAATGAATCAAGCACGACTGGCATTTCGTGACTTTTAAGGCACTGCCAATGGCAAAAGACTGCATTTCATTCCTGGACAAGCCACTGGGAAGGGAATGAGCACGTTCTTGGAATTTGCACCGCAACGCTCAGCTCCTGGCACCATCTACGCCGGTGAGCAGTTCTTGCTTCGCTTCAAATTCCCGCCTAGAGTCTTGGTGGCAAATTTCTGAATGTGTGCTTTCGGGCGAGTCTAGCATGTGGACTTACGAACTGAAATCGACACAAAGTGAGCGCAGCTGCAAATTTCAGGGCGCGTTTAGTACGTTTGCCGCGCTTGTTCTCTGAGTCTGGTGACATGTGTGCTGTGTTGGCGGTTCTGAAGTAGATTACTTGGTAGTGCATTCACATGCTACATTGCATTTCTACTGGCAGGGACAGCAGTTTTTCAGTGTGCAAGCATGCATAATGGTTTCAGAACTGAAATCGTGTCAAGCATGTGTCTGTGCAATCATTCTTACAAAGAAGTCATGTTGCGTCTTGGAACTTCAGAGTTGGAGGACGCGCATAGCTACCCTCTCGATGTTTCGTGGCCATGTAAACTCTAACTTGAAGCATTGATGGAGCTTGACCTGGAGGATTTTTCCTTCTTTCTCGCAAGGTCCTAGAAGAAACAGCTTCAGTCGCAAGGTCCAACTTTAAGCCTTCTTGAAACGCATGCGCATTAGAACATCAGAAGCAAGCCCGAATGTAGTGGTTTCGCTCTTCAGTATAAGCCTCCAGGGTGTGGATGTTGAAGGTTGGTCTTCAAGGTACTAGCTTCGAACTTCAGAGTTTCAGGTGTTGTGTTTTGACGGTTACTGTTGAAGGTTCAGGGTTGAGACTGAGAGTTTCAGGGCACGACACTTGGAGGCACGCAAGTATGAGGTTTATCACTGTGCCCCCCGCCCCCCCCCACCCCCCCCCACCCCCCCACCCCCCCGAAAATAACCAGAAGAACTTCCACAACAAGATGTCGTGACAGCCCAGAGTCGCGGCAAACCTACTAAACGCACCCAAATTTCAACCGCAGTTTGTCTGAAACTCGCCTCCTACGGGTACGTTTGCATCCGATGTGACGGAGAGTGAGAACTGAGGATATCCCTTGGAAAGCCCGGAGGTGGCTCGAGACGGTTGGGGTAGAATCGGACACAGGGTAACTATAGTGGCCACTTGTAGTAGCCAGATCACCACCCTCGTCCAGTGCCGCCAGGTCGTGTTCGAGGGCCCGTCCCCTGTGCATCCGCACATCTACTCCAATGGGCGCCACGACAGTGATTAGAGAGAAGCTCGGAGATGCTATCCAAGGTTCGCCACGTGCTTTTGCACTTCGTGTCATGAGACCCAAATGACTGAAAAGCCCAAGATGAGAAATGCAAGCAAATCCAATAACTCCACATTCAAACTAGCATACCTGCGCTTGCCCGAAACCCCAAGCACTTCTTCGAGGCATATTTGTTTGTCGATACTCTACGATGCATGGAGCCCGGCTTTGACAGCCGCTTCCTTACCGTCTGACTCTTCAGATCCTTGTGCTGCGAATCCATGTTGCCGTGGACTGGCCGCCCTTTTTCTAAACGACAGCGAGGAAGGCTCCTGCACAGCACTCCTAAGACTCAGTGTACTTGAACTTATTGGCTGATTGCAGTGATCCTGTGAGTGAGGTGCATGCCGTCTGCATGAGCATTGTTTCAATGCTCAGCAGTGCACAAGAGAAGGTTCGGCCTCAGGACATGATTTGTAGGGAGGGTCGTCACTCGCCGGTGGTGATCAAACAGTTTGGGAAAGAGCGAGGTCAGGCAGTGCACCTGAGCACTTGCTCTTCCATGTGCACGGTAGGATGACGCAGCGTATGTTTCGCGCGTGGGGCACCGCTCGCCGAAGCTGCGAGGCTCTTGGACATGATGTGTCTGGTCACTGGTCAGGCATCACGACGTTCAGACAAAGAAGTTGCATGTGCATTCCACAGCTCCTGAAACAGTCAAGAGTTGCGACAAAGTAGGAATAAGAGAACGCGACGACAAACTTGCGACATTGTCTTTTTGAATTGAGACTGGTTTTGATGGTTGGCTGCTACGAACTGAAGCATGGACAACCCAGGACTAGTTGCAGTGCCCGGTGTCTTAAGCTCGCCTACCCTGATCTTGCTTCGAGACACATGTCGAGATGCATTCATCTTGGACTACAAGATCGTAAGAGTACAGACTACGGAGTACCTTCACGTCAGAAATTAGAAGCGTTACAGCTTTTTCCGAGCATGCACTGACGAAGGAAGCTTCTGCTATCGGCTCTTAGAGAGCTGAGGCTAGGTGGAAAGAGATGCATGAAGCAGCTCACTGGCGATATCATGTGACGAAGCCCCAATTTTGTGCAGGATAACCTTGGTGTTTGAGGCCAGCATCCTGGCCAAGCTAAGCTAAATGCCCACCCCCGCCATCTTCCCGGGCATGACATACTATGCCTGGCCTTGATAGAGTTTCAGGACGACACCACTCCTCAGTCCATTTCTGCCGAGGTCCAGGTGGCATTTCGACGATGACCGAATTTGAGCGTGGCACAAAGTGCTGCTGCACAGCCCGTGCAGAACTTCGGATGTCCCAAAAAGGAAGGTCCCAGTGCACAATCAACGTGTTCTCGGTGTCTCGCAGAATTTCTGAGTCTTTTTATGGGTGCGGCCCCGGGCTTTTGGATGGGTCTCTCAGCGCATGGGTTGGTAGTGATTTGGGGCCTTGGTGTTTTGGCGGGGCATTCTGGGTCTGGCTTCTTGGGGCCTGACCTTTTGGGCTTTGGGGTCTTGTGGCATTGGTGGGGCCTGGGCTGTTCATGGCTGTTCGCCCAAGCCTCTACTTAACGGCAGACCGCACTTCGCACATCGACCCTCCAGCCCCCAACTCGACGCCGCCCGAAAGCTCACACATTTGTCGAGTTCGGCTCGAAGCTGGATTGCTTTGCCGAAGGCTAGGCTGGCTGTTTTTTGATGGCAAAACCAGCCCCCGTCCGAAAAGACGTCAAGAAGAAGCTTGAACTCGTAGTTACAAACGTGCAGCTGGCGCTTGGCTCGCTCGGCTTACGCCAGCAGTGAGTGACAACATGTCGTTCAACCGTGGCGTTGATGCGTTTGTGCCACTCGCTTTGTGCATGCTGTTCGGTTGATGAAGTGTTGTCTGCCACCTTGCAAGAAGGCATTTTCGTGTCACGTGTCCATCCCAGGTACTATAATCTGTGGCATGAGGGAGACTTCCTGGGATGTGATGCTTCGCATTATACAGTTTGCTGAAGATGGGACTTGGCGACGTCTTCCAGAGCTGCACCCCAAGGCAGCGGAGTTATTCAAACATAGCCCAAGAAGTCCATATCGCTCATGGATGTTTGAGCTTTGGTGTCTCTCTCCGTTGTAGCAGTTGTAGCATTACAGCTGGTTAGAGGTGGGCTTTCGAGTTCTGCTCGATGCGTTGGTGCCTGAGTCTGAGCGCAATTACTTTGCCGTCCAGATCACGGCTGGATTGCCTGGCGAAGACGAGCCTCGGCTTGCTATCACCATGTGCAGCCATCTAGATTGATCAAGAACCCCAAAGCTCAAAACCCACTGTCAACGCTTTTGCTGCAAAGAATTCGATCACCATCCATGCTCCAGGGCAAGCAGAGACTATTCAACAGTGCTGATCGAAACAATGCTCGACACGATTCGCAGCCCAAATGTGGCGAAAGCTTGACGTGCATAGACCTTGGAATGAGATCGGCGAGGTGCAAAGTGCAGACCCATCAACATGCCGGCTTGGCAGCAGTACGAAGAGCGAACAGCCTGTGGGGAGAGCACGAACTTGGGCTTGAGAAGTCTCGAAAACTCCTTAGAACGGCAGGGACGGCTAAACTGCACCGAAGCGAGAAGCGAGCGAGAGGAATTCAGGGCCTTGAGCGATGGGAAGTGGGCGCTGTGGCGAGGGCGACGTGAACCCCAACATCTGCACGGAACGTGCACCCAGTACACGGGACCACGCGAGTCACTCGAGCTAGCAGCGGCAAAAGCAGGGATCTATGTGTCTCAGCGGCGCTCTGCACGTGTGAACGAGCCTTCTGCTTGGTCGTCGGCTCTGCTGCTCTAGCTTCAAGTCTCCAGCCTTACATAAGGTGGCTCGTTCGTGCCTGCGCGAAATACTCGACATCAAGTCTTACGCCGTTCTGCAGGGGTTCATTTGGCGAGGAACATCACAACGTGTCTTCTGGGAAACTTACACGCGCCAACGGCAAGAAGACCGACAGAATGGAAGCGATGACTTCAGAAGTACATATTCAGCTTCCAACTGTTTTGATTGGCCGGGCAAGGTTGAGTTTAAGCACGAGAACGAATCATTTGCAGAGGCTCTGAAACCAAATAGAGTTTGCACAGGCCCGCAAGACTGTAGAATGGGCCAAACGAATGACGTTGTGTTTTACCAGAGAGAGAGAGAGAGAGAGAGAGAGAGAGAGAGAGAGACAAGACCTAGCAACAGCTCTCAAGTAGCCATGGGAAATAGTCGCACTGGCCCAGTTGATGTGCTATTTGCCAAACGGAGAATGCAAAACTCCTCTGGACCGATCAGCACCGTGTGATTGCTTGCTTGGACATTCTTTGTGCATCTAGCAGGACTGTAGGGCGAGGACTTGGCACTTGGCCTTGTAGCAGGTAGCGGTCGTTCGTACCTCTCTCATGGGTGAAACTGATGAGAAACAGGACTGCGACCAAGTCTTCCCACTGTTCCATTGTTGCGGCTTCAGGGGCCGTGGCCTCAAGTTTCTGGTTGGGGTTGAGTGAGTGGGGACATCATAAGAACGGACACGTTGACCAGGTGATGACAGGAACGGAGGATCCTAGACCAGGATTCTTCAATCAAAGGCTATGTCATCTTGTTGTTGGACAACTCAGATCAGCGCGCTTTGAACTCAAGATGTCCAGAGTAGGTGAGCTGAAAAGGGGCCTGAACCCTCTGCGTAGCAACACTTTGATTTCGCGAATTCTAGCCCACGGCATTCTAGCTGCTTCAGCCCATATCATGATCGTGGTCAGGGTGACGCACTATTGTCCGAAAGCTGTCGATTTTGTCCTTTCCTCACCGCCGGACAAACACTCGTTGAGAGGCTATGCACTCCGTTTCCTCGTCTAGCACAGCAAGACTGGATTGCTCCCATGCTGGCAGTGGTTATACTGTTATACTTATGCTGGTGACGATGCTTGAGGATGATGCCGTTGAGGAGGAGGAGGAGGAAACTGAAGCTGAAAGTGAAGACGAAAAACTCGCACAGTGTAGCTGGAGGTGATGAGCATCATCATCTTTATGAGATTTTTCACAGCGATGTGACTGGCAATGACAACGGCGGCTGCTTCGTACGGTCGCTCAAACCTTGTACAAGATACTACAATCGTTTTTTGCTTCACTTGACGTACAGAGTGGCAGAGTCCAGGTTAGCAGCCTGCGATCACCGGCCAAGTGGGCAAAGTGTACAGGCACGGGAGAACAGGTCTGTACCACAGTCGCCTTGGAGTTTGGGATCGATGTCGCAACCTGTTAAGCTGGTCCTTAAAGCCGGCTCGGAAGATCGCTCCTGCAAACTGCGGTCGATGATGCCAGTCTTCAAAGCTGAGGCGGGTGCGAAGACAAGAGAACTCGCAGCGAGTGGTAAGGAAAGTCTCACGCACTATCAAGAAGACTTTGGCGATGTTAGCATGCAGATCGCCGTTTAACAAAGTGATGAAGCTTTGCATAGCTTGATCTTTGCAGCGGGCACGTGCGTCGCCAGTGCCATCGATCCAGGCACTGCCGCTGGCAAGAAGTATCCAGGCACAGCGGTCCTAAACCCATTGAAGGTTTGCTCAACAATAAAGTTCAGGCTGTGCCGTTCTGGCCTCCATGGTTGCTTGGTTTCCGCATTTGCCACGAGCTGCAGCTCTATGGCGGCCAAGCGACCGCGGGGCATCGCGCAACTGCAACCCATGCCAGAAAATTGCCCTGAAACGCGAATTACGATAACGCCTTCTGGATTGAAATCCCTGTTCCGCTGCTGCCTCCTGCACCACACTGGGTTCAGTCAGCCAGAGAGGCACCATCGGTGCTTGCCAGGTGAACGCCAGTAGGCTCTGCACCGGTAGCTTGTTTCGGGCCGGCCCCCACATGATGCAACTCACGATGATGATGGTGGTGGTGGTGGTGATAGTAGTAACACTGGCAAAGCTGAGAATGAACATTTTCGCCTCTGTGTTTACCGCGAGCAGACCACACAGCAGCTTGGCATGTATGACGCAGGGCTGCCACACCCCCCTCCCCGCCCACCCCATAATATCCTCCCCCCTTCCCCCCCGCCCCCCCTGTGGTGTGGGGCCTGTGGTGGTACTCTTTTTGCCGCGCCGTTCTTATGTGTTACTCCTGTCGCGCTTGTCTTACATACTGCTCATGATGTTGTGCTGCTCTAGACCGGGACATGAGTCGACGATCAGACCACGCTCAACATCATCCTTGCATGTCGTCGTCATCTTCATCATTAATACCATCAAAAGAATATCTGCCACCATCGCCATCGCCATACAACCCTCATAATTCAGCAGTGCAATTCATGTTAGATGCTGGAAACTACTGCGCCGATTGCCGCTTTCCGCACACGGCAGGGCATAGTGCGACACCCCCGATCCGTGCACCAGGTGAAGGGCGGGTAGGTGCGGGCCGGACGCGGGCAGGGCAGCATAGCAGCATGGGGGTGGGGGGGATACCATTGGGGGGGGGGGGGTGGCGGCGCGGGACCCGAGAGCATGTATAGGTCGCGCCATTGCAACAGTTGCGCCTTTGTGAACCTCCTTGCGATTAGAGAACAAAGCCCAGCTTCAGTTTTCGTTGTGCTTGAACTCTTTGAACCTCGAGTACTAGACGGCTGGCCCTGCAGCCCCTAGGTCCTGTCTGTCCTAAATCCTATATCTAAGCCTCGGCGCAGATCCGCAAAGGCTTGGCCATTGAATCGAATCCCTCCGTCTTCGAGGCACGCCCACACGAAGAGGGCGAATTATCGGGATTATTCGGTCGGCCGTGTGTTTGCAAAAGAAAAGCAGATTAAATGATTGCTCCTGCTCGTGCTCGTCCTCTTGCTGCTGCTGCTGCTGCTACCGCTGCCGCTGCCGCTGCCGCTGCCGCTGCCGCTGCCGCTGCTGCTGCTGCTGCTGCTGCTGCTGTTGCTACCACTACCACTACCAGTACCGCTAGCACCACTGCCACCACCACTACCACTACCACGACGTCCACGATTATTACAACTAAATTAAATGCTGCCGCAATTACGACCGCTGATACGCGGTGCCAAAGGAGTTGCAGTACCAGTGATAGCATGCCAAACGGAACTCACAGAAAGATGCAACTTTTGGGTGCAAGCTCGTGCTTCATAGGCCCTGCAAAGAAAGCTTTCGGGCATGAGCGAAAGTAAGCAGCTACCGTTAACTATTTTTTATGTGAGGCACAAGTTTTCCGGGTTTGCTATCTGAGGTGGCCGCGTTTTTCCAGATCTTACGAAACCGCCGAACGAAAACGTTACCGGGTTGCTGCACTTGCACGGCGTGCCCCGAGACTTTGATGTTTTGAAGATTGATGCCGCGTCTCTGGACCTCCAGATGCTGCGCGAGATTCTGAACTCCGCTTACACGCCCGAGTTGGTGATGATTGGGGCACCGTCCTCAGACATCCCAAGACATTTCATTTGTGAGAGAACCTAGTTTTGTCTCGTAAGCCGGAAAGCAGAGTGATTGTTTGAATCGCTAAGTGCACTGAGACACAGAAGCGAGAAAGAGAGAGAGAGAGAGAGGGAGAGAGCAATGTCTACCATCCACACAAGCCGTGGGGGGAAATCCTCCGCTTTCATTGACCCCAATGCCCCTCTTCCACAAACGTGGAAGGAACGGAAGGGCCGAGGCCCGGGTCCAGTGGACCTTGCCCCGGAAGCGAGCGAGCGAGGGAGACAGAGCGAGAGCGAGCGAGAGGGGTGGGGGGCCTGGACGCTGCCCCTGCCTCCCACCTGGAAGAGACAGAGAAAGGGAGAGAGAGGGTCCTGAACTACCACGACTGGCGCTGGACAAACTGCGGCACCTCACGCCCTTCCTCCACCTTTCCCTCGGGTCGAACTTGTGACCATCCCCGAAAGACCTCGATCTCGATGAGCACAATACTGCAGTCTTGTCAGAATTCCAACAACACAAGAATCTACTCAGGTCACCAGCTAGCCTGACAAAGCATGCCGTGTATGCGGCAGGTCACACACTTCAAACGGCATGCAAACAAGGTCAAAAAGCCATCGCCATCTCACAGCATCACGCTGCGAATGTGTCGAAACACGCACAGTAATCTTGCTCAACTTTCGATCACAAGCCCCAATGCTTTCTTGGGGCTGGCATTGTCAACCTGGGCTGCCACTGAGGAGTTCAATGCGCACTGCACGCCGGAACAAGCCCTGCAGGCGCGCAGCTGGCAAGGCTCTAGGCTTGTTTGCGTAGGTTAGGAGGTTGGAACGAATTTACGGCTAGGTGAAGCCCACGCGAAGCTTTTCTACACTGCAGATGTCCTCCTACGAGACGTCAGGGGATCTCTGGTTTTCTCTGATGCTGCCAAAGTTATTTTTGATCTTTCTATGAGCGGAGAACCTAGAACCAAGACTAGTTTGAAGAGTTCCTCGTGCAAACATCTGCGTACCACACCAGCAGACCGCAGCGTTGCGAGGCACTTGATGGCATTGATTCCATCCATTCGCTGGACCCCACTTCTGTGGCAGATGTTCGCGCATTTTGCTCACACTGCGCGTCGTTTCCCGAGCGACGATTGATTGAAATTTTTTGGGTATGTCCGATGACCCAGGGGTCGCCAAATATGTATTCGAATCATTCGAAGGGCACTGCCAGCCTCAATTGCACTTTTTGGGGCCATACACCATGAGGCCTACTGCTCAAAACGTACAGTAGTGCCCGAGCTGTGGCAAAGGCAGCTTCCTCGACGATGGTGTCCATCGGTAGCGGGATTTCAAAGCCGAAGCTCTCACAGTCGGGGTATTCGGAACCATGCCAACGACGGATGCCCGTACGATCACTGACTAGATCAGTCGTCGGGATGGTGATGGCTATGTGATGGTGGCTTCGGAGTGTCTTTGTTGGCACAGTGTTTTGTGCGGATTTGCTCATCGTGCTTGCCTGCCCTTCCTACATTGCGCCCTTCATCAGTCTTAGTTTTCGGTTATCGTTCCGAAAAAAACAACTGCTGGCATTATCGAATCGCGACTGGACTTGAAACTCTTTTGACAATCACTTGTGCAATCGTCTAATGGACGGGTTCTCGACACTTGTGTCTGAATCATACATTTTTTGCTCGGACTTGTTTGCACGGATGAACGTTGCTGGGGTGACAAGTATCGATTAAGTCTGCAAGCCCAAAACAAAGCTGCTTCTGCTCGCTGTTCAAATTGGGAGCCTGGGTGCAGGTGCTAGTTGCGATTTGTAAAGGAGGACGTAGGCTTAGGAGCCTAGTACTCGCAGGAGCTGTTGGCGATAGCATCTACAAGTTAAAGTTGCGTTATGATATGTTCCGTACATGGACAGATGCGGTCTTTCTGTCATGCTTATTGATTTTCGACCCCGTGAGCAGTTCTTACGGATTTTCACTCCCGAAACATGATTGCCGGGAGGCGACCAAAGCAGCTAGCGAGTACGAGGCATGTACCTACGTCATGTGTGAATACATATCTGTAAAAGTTGACGAGCCTGATCGGCACGACCTGACGTGTGCGAGGGTTTGATGCAAGACCTTTGCATGATTTATCCAAGAAAACTCAGCTTGCGGACTAGGAGCCTCTGAGCCTCAAGCCCCCCTGCAGATTTATGAAGCCCAGCCTTCGAACCCAAGCCCAGACGTAGAAAAATCAAGCAACAAGACTTACAATCAACATCTCTAGAGGTTTCCACTAAGTGAGCTCATCGGCATGATGTCGCGGTGGCATGTCATATCGCTTTCCTCGTCTCTGGCTTTCCATCTGAGCGATTTTACAGATTGGGACTGCCGACACGTGGATTCCGAGCTTGTCCTCTGGAATACGCTTCGGGAAGTCGCTGTTGCAGAAGCAGATGCTGCGGAGTCTTCTTTATTCACCGTCCCGAACCTGGTGTCTACTGCAAATGAGCTTCAAGAGTTGCAAACAGGATAAGCATGTCCAGGGCTTCTTGGTGTGCCACAAACCGTGGAATTCCAGACGTTCTTTTCGTGGAGAGTCTAGTTTCAACCAAGTTTCGGCATCGGGGAGGATCTTGCCGGCTTTGAGAAGCTGTTCACAGAATGTCCACTGGGCACCATCTTTCTTCTGGAGATCGCGCTTGGCAGCTGTATTTTGAATCATGGACAGCATGCCTTCGAGCCGTGTGACTAGGAAGCTTCAGGTTTGGACGGCACATAGACGTGTGTGAAACTCGGAGCAGATTTCTCAGCCTCAGTGTAACTGGGACCGACACGGCTAGGTCTATTTTTCCCAAAAACATCTCGGATGCTGGGTTCTCGTTTAGGTTCTAAGAGGGGGTTAGCGTTCACAGGAGGTTACGCGCGGGTACGTGCGGTATACGCGCCGGGTATACGCGCGGGGATATAGGCGGCGTGGCCGGGCTACGGAGGACGAGCGTTCACGGGGGGTAAGCGACGTAAGCGAGGGGTACGCGGCTGCGGAGGGTACGGGCAGGGTACTGGGCGGGTGGCCGGGCTATATACGCAGGACGAGCGTTCACGGAGAGGGTACACGTGGGGTACGCCGGAGGATGCGCGGCTGCCATCCCCACTACGTTGTTCTCGTCAGAAGTGACGAACAATCATCAGGCATAACTTCTAGTAATTGTCATCATCGCCGTCCTAGTGATATTACAGAGACTATCTGCGCCGAAGTGTGCTTTTCTTCGCCGCCCTAAACCCTCAACCTTGAACCTGATAACTCCATACAAGCTGCCCAAATCCCAAAACCTCCCGCGCTCCGGCTCCGTCGTGGCTCCACTGTTGTCTCGAAGAGGACAACGACGATACCAAGACAAAAACGAGGATCGACGACGACGATAACGACCGAAACCTCACAGGAAGCTTCCTGGCGGCTTCCTAGCAAGCAACTTTCAAAATGCGCTGCAGAACGGGGTAGCGCATTTTGGAGGCAAGACCGGCGGACTCGTGATGCTGGGTCTTCTTGGGGTCTTCCTGGCAAGCAGTGGCCGGGGTATGTGCGAAGTCGACAAGATCACATCGAGTCCTCCTATCGTCGTCTGAACGTCCTCAACCTCCCGCCACACTCCTTTCGGTCTTGATGGCTCTCCGGGTTGTTTTTGGGTTCCAGGCTTGACCTTGTTCCGGCGGATGGGTGCAGGAAGGCGCAAGGGCAACCGATAATAAATGAGGTAAGACAGTAGCAACTGTAAACCAAACAAAGCAATGCCAGCAAGAGAGGCAAGAAAGCAGATTCCACAGAAATGAACCTGCAAAGCATAGACAGGCACAAAGGGCGGGCGAACCGGCAACGGACAGAAGACAAGCATGACGAGAAGGACAATCATCACCCAGATAAAAGCATAAGGCGAATGAGCCACGGAAACCATAGCAACATGGGCAAGAAAATAAAGACAGGCAGCACGATAGACGACGGCTGCCACCTCGACCAATGTTACTACCTTACATGTCGTTTGTTCACACTTCATTTTTCTGGTGGATGCCGTTTATCAGGGTTGGGTTTATGCTGTTTGCTGTTTCAGTGTCTTGAGGCTCAATGTTCCGTTTCACCGAATTTCATGCTCCATGCCCGCAAGCCCAAACCCTACGGCCCAAACCATAATCTTTTGAGGGCATCAGCGCTAAAGTTACCCCAGACCCTCCAAATTTGAAGATTCCTGCGTCAAACCCTGATAAAACCCCATGCAAACCCTAGAGGCAAAACCCAAGACCGAAAGCAACCGACAGTACAGCAGTTGTCCGCCCTGATTTTCCCGCATGGTACTGCTCTTGCATCTTGAGCGTCCAGCAAAGCATCGCTTTCGGTGTCTGCTTTCTGAGACCTGCAAGTACTTCGTCTTCGGCCCTTGCGAAGTGGAAGGTCTGGCGCAGTGCCACCAGGTCCATAGCCAGCCGTGTGCCCGTCGGGGTCGAGGTTCTCCTTGTCGATGAAGATGAACACATAGTGACCGGCAATCTGTTAGGCACAGAAGTCCTCTTCCAAGAGGAACCTCAACTCTTTCCAGCTTACTAGTCAACAATGTGTTCACCACAGACCGGACATACTGTGCTTGCGCAATGCCTTCGGAGCAGGCGATCGTCTCCGTGGTGAAAGTCGACATTCATACATGCTTCGCCGTAGCTGATTTCCAACCGATCACATTGCAATGGTCCTCGATGTCGAAGGTGTTCTTCATCCGGAAGGAGACTCAAGATTCCATACTGACCGGCCACCTTTGTGCTGGCCGGTCGCGACTGTCGAAGTTGGTGGTCTTCTGGAATTCCGCTGAGAAAACCAACACAATGGTCTTCGTAGGCTAGCCTGAAGTCGTCTTCTCCTTCCAGAGGCATTGCGTTGGCCCGCGAAGTATCATGACATGCCAACACCATCAGGTTGTCCAGGTTGATCTTAAGAAAAACAAGTCCTCTGCTCTGATGCGTCGTGGCTTTTCTGGCTGTGGCGTTGCTGAACTTCAGATCTGCGACTGAAGGCTGTTGTTGCATGTGTTTTGACATACATGGACACAGCTGCCTGTAAGTCCGGCCACGTTTGTCCGGCCAACCATGAAAGTCCACCGATGAGACTCCTGTTGTCAGTGATCCGGGCCTTGGTCGCCGGAGCGAGCTCCTGCTGGTCCTTGCAGGTCTTGAGGAGGAGAAGACTTGATGCCGCATAAGCCGACAAGCTGGGATACCTCCTCCAACTCCAGCTCGTAGTCGACGCTTGATTAACTTCTAAAAGTACTGAAAGCTATGGTTTCAAAGTTTCAATACGTGCTGCACGTGGCGGTACGGTGTCTGACTAATTTTTGACTCAACTAAACCAGAAAAAGAATTAGGTATGGATTTCGTTGAGTTGGCCATGCGATTGCATTTTCCGATCGCAAACCATCATCACGACTTTGAGTCATGCTCGCTTTCAATGTACTGCTGCCAAGAATCAACGAAGCAGTAACCATTCGGTCGGGTTTCCTTTGAACTAGGGGATTCCCAGTCGCAACGATTCGAGGTCGTGACCTTTTTCCGAAGAAGTTTAAACAGAGGAAGCATCTACTAAAAGGCAGCGGTGCAGATCTTCGGCACAGTGGCCTGTTGCACTTAAAGGAGATACAAGATACATATAGATACATCAGGCTATCCAGGGACAACATTGCTTCTTCTGAGTCACCAACGAAACCAACTTCCCCAGATGACTAGTACCGCGAACTTCAATGCTTTTTCCGACCGTCTTCCTTTCCTGTCCGTTTTCGTCGCCTCCTGCTCTTGCACTTGGAGCAACTTCGCCGGCACAGCCGGTCTGCTCATCAGCTCTTCGGGCACACTTCCTTCTTCTTTCCTGAAAGTTACGTCAGGCTTCCTGCAGGCCACTACTGCTTCAAACTAACTGCAGAAACTAAGGAGGTCCCCCGCCTCATGTGAAAGAAGTTACATTTCCGCTTCGGTTTACCTTGAGGTACACTCCGGGATCTCTCCGTAGATGTTCCAAATCGTGAAGTCGCAGTACAACTCGACTATGTGCCATTAACTTCCCGCTTCCTTGATGATTTTTGTCCGGTAATTCCAAGTGGCAAAAGCATAACGAGAATCCGCAACATGTCATTCCTCGTTAGACAGTATGTGTATGTCGGGTACCTTCTTCCACCACGCTCCTGTCGTTTTCCCGATAAATTTCCAACAGTTCCGTGAGCAGTCGGGATGTCCCGATGGTTACACCTTTCCCTCTCCACCGCCATTCCTGTGCTGGTGCCTCCTCCACTTCCCATTCGGGGGCAGAAGTTGCGAGCCAATTCAGACGCATCTCCAGTTGCAGGGAGTAGACCCGGCGCATACGTCAGTATACAGCAGCGAGGCCATCAGAGATGCCAGAGACCGCGCCTTCGATAGCTGACCCGCAGTCAGCCAAAAACCTGCTTGTGTTTCACTTCCAACAACTGTGCCAGAATTGTAGTGTCATTTCCTTTGAACCGCCGCCTCGGTCGGAGGCTGTCGCAACTTTCAGAAACAAAACTTCGTTTCCGCAACTTTGGACACAAAGCAGCAACCAAACCAAACCACCTCGAAGCAAAAGCATATGCAAGACGGAGTCGCAGCCGGAAAGTCAGCCTGTGCGGTGATACCAAGCAGGTCTGTGGCCAGCCTCGTCATGTCCTGCAAAAGACTGTCGAGGCGTTTGTAAATGCACTGGTGCCAAGAGGGTCGTAAGCAGCCAATGTCACTGGAGCGCCGTCTGGGGCACTTAAGCTACATGTTCATCTATTGCGTCAGTTCGGCTTGCGAAAGTTATCCGATAGGAACCTGTTCCAAGCCAGCAGAAATCTCATAGTTGTTCTGCGACCAAACTACAATCGCCGATGCATCATAGCCTGCTACCGCGCCCATGCTCGCGGCGTGGAAAAAGTCAATGCAGTAAAAAACGCGGCGACATTGTCACGATCTTGCGGAAGCTTTGCCAATGGGCTAGCAGCCGTCCAGGGCAACGGATCCTCAGTATCTGAGGCAGCCTGCTATCATGGCCGGTTTTCAGAAATCCCAAAGATTGGATCGTCTCAAGGTCTTGCAGCTCTTTGCACTGAAGCGATTTTGCAAGCATGCTTCCGCTTACCTGAGATCACTTGTCAAAGCTCATAGAAACCGCTCTAGAACCGATACTCGTGAGACTGGAATGGCACAACCATAAATGGATGATATCTGATGATGCTGTAAAGGGCTGTGAGTGCTTGCATGTAAAGTTGAATTCACTTTCCACTCGCCGCTCTTTCAAGGAGTGTGGCTACGTAGGGGCCCCTTGAGATGAAGTGTAGAATCAGTGTAGAAGTCATGGCATAGAGCCATGAACGGCGACAGCCAGCAACGCATGTAAGTCGTCGATTGCACTTTGTACAACACAGTACAAGCCGAAGCTTTGTCGTGCTACAGTGAACACCGGGTTTTCAGACAACCCTGTGTAAGAACCCCGCTCTGCGAGAGTAGCCTACCCCCAGCTAGGGTAGGCTAAGGTTCTTAGCCACGTTCTTATCAGGAGCGCGATTGACACCTTGACTGAGGGCTGACAGGAAATTTACTTTCGGATTCGAATTTTCCCTGCGGGGGGCGGTGGGCCACGGGGGTCTGGAAAATTTAAATTTCCACAGCTTTGCGAAAAGGACTCGGGGCTGAGGGCATGGCCAGGGGCATCAGAAAAAGGGAGGGAAGGGTGAGAGCCTCCAGGCAATGTACTTTTGGATTCTAAATTTCCTGGTTCTGGCGGTGTGGATCGGAGCCTTGGGCCACGGACCACAGGGCGAGGAGGAGGCTGAGAAAGAGCTCCGTCTCGGTGGACCCCGCAGCGGCATGACACCAGTGGGGATTGAAACAAAAACCTTTGTGCTCGCGTGGAACCACTGCACTATGGAATGCCTTCCTAAAATCGGGCATTTACTTTTGGATGAAAAAGTAGTACTGCACCGCTTCTACAGAAAGCGTCACCCTCAGGGCCGGGTTTGTCGTAGTCGGAAAGAACAGAATTTTTATTTTTCGTGTTGTCTTAAAAAAACGATCACTATTAAAATGAACGGCCCCGTACACTCCGCTACTACTCTCCTACTGCTACTACTACTCCTACTCCTACTCCTACTCCTACTCCTACTCTTACTCCTACTCTTACTCCTACTACTACTACTACTACTACTACTACTACTACTACTACTACTACTACTACTACTACTACTACTATTACTACTACTACTACAACTACTACTACTACTACTACTACTACTACTACTACTACTACTACTACTACTACTACTACTACTACTACTACTACTACTACTACTACTACTACTACTGGCGCCCCCCCCCCCCCCCGCCCCCCCCCCCCCCAAAGGTTTTTAGTTCTGGTGCTTTCAGAGCAAGCTAGACCGTAGGTGTGGGTAGGTGTGGATGGGGGAGCCTTGGGTGGGGGCTGGCGGGTGTGGATGGGAGGGAACCACAGGGCTCAGAGTCTGGAAAAATTTCGTTTTCAACTCCTAGTGTTTTGGTACCGGGAAATGTGGATGGGAGCTTTGGGGTCCGGGGAGCACAGGCTGAGCAGGAGGCTGCAGGTTTGGAAAATAATTTCGTTTGCAAAACAACCTTGGCTCTGGCAGCCCTAGCCGGAATGACACCAGGAGGGCACGAAAAAGCAGGTTCACACTGCTAGATCGCTTTCACAACCACTGCGCTGCGGCATACCTATCTTTAACCAGCCAACATAGGCTCCTTATGCTCGGGCAGAGGGTTTGTTGATGTGGAGGGTTGGGAAATTTAGTTTTCGACAAATTTTCCTTGGTGAGGAACGAACCCCCAAAACTAGGGTATTCTGAGGCTCTTAATGTTGAAGCAACTTGAATCTGGTGAATTCCGATTGGGTGGGGGCTAAGGTTCTTAAACAGTGGGTTCTTATACAGTGCTTTCACTGCAGTGTGAGGAAAGAAGTGAGTGTCCGAGTGCGGAGCGCCATGGTTTCCAGTGGGCCCAACTATGCTGGAGCCTGCAGAGCCAGTCCCTGATTCCCATCTGCAGAGGGTGAGCCCAAACACGGCCCAGGTTGCTGTGCGCGAAGTTCACAGTGGTGAAGGAGGGGGCTGACGACGGCAGAGCTGGTCATCAGAGGCTGTTGCAGTGAGAGCGATGGCTGTGGCAGTAACGACGGCGGCGGGAAGCCCGGCCCCAGAGCCGATTGTGGTGCGGACATGGTGTGGACGCCCGTGGAATAGCTGCTACATGGAACTCTGGACTCTGGATCTCCGGTCAACCGAGTTCTGCCTATGTGGGTGCAGCGACTGGGTGCCTTGTTTCAGGAGATGCGAGGTCATCAGGTTTCAAAGGGGGGCGCCGTGGATGCTGTTTCCGTTTCCTTCTAGTCCTGCGAATGCTCAGCGGAGGAGAATGTTGGAATCGCCAAGCACACACCCGCCCAGGTGTTCAGCCGCTGTTTTCGAGGGAGCAGCGTGCACAAGCTCGACAGCTCACCGTTGATTTACGGCCCTGGAATCAGCGAGATGAGCAGCGGCGGGAGCACCGCCGAAGCGGTTCAAGAGGAGGTGCGCAGGTGGTTGCGGTGTTAGGGATGAACTCGCTGCCTACGAGAAGAGCTTCATCGGTCCAGGCCCCAGACTGATGGACATGGCCAAGCGATGCCTCAGGCAGAGGGATTGTCGAGGTTGTTTGGTGGTTACATGGCTGATGTGGGGGAAGCGGCTACGTCTCTGAGTATGCCCAGGGTGTCGGGCGAAGCAGCTACGTCCTTGAGTGTGTCAGGAGTGTCAGATCCTGCAGCCACTGTCACTTCTTTGACTCTGCCGGGGGTGTCGGGTCCTGTAGCCACTTCTTTGAGTGTGCCGGGGTGCGGCTAGGCCAAGCAGCTACTTCCTTGCGTATGCCGGGGGTGTCGCCACAGGACAAGCAAATACAACTGCGGCGCCTGGAATATTGCAGGTGATCCGGTTACAAAGTTGCTGCAGGGTCTCGAGGCTGTGTTGACCAAGAATCAGACGAAGGCCAAAGAGGAAGTCACAAAGACGTGGATAGATGTGCCAAAGCTGGCAGAGCTTTCGGAGGCGAGTGCAGTCGACTTCGGCGACTGGGTGAATGTCATGGGTGACTTGAGTACGAACTCCGGTGAATGGTGGAGGGCGATGCTTGAAGACGCTCAGAGCTTCTATCAGCGCTACACGGAGGAGGGCCAGTTTGCGCGCTTAGATTTGAATCCTCTCCTGAATCAGCGGACCCGAAGTGGATGAGGGTTGACAGGCATGGTTCGGCACTGACTCTTGGGGCAGTTCCAGACGATGTGAGACGTGAACTGGTGGCTTCAAGGTCGAGAAGAGAACTGCTTTAGAGCTACTTTCGAAGCTGATGATGATGTACAGGCCGGGCTCCACCGCGGAGAAATCGCAGCTGTTGAAGAAGATTGAGGCGGGTGAGGCCGCGGGCACCGGCGTTGAGCACCTTAGCCGTAGGCAGTGGAGTCGCTATACTACAAGCGAGCGAAGGATCTGAAACTCTCAACCCCGGACCTGTCGGTACTGCCTGGGGTGGGTTGGTGCGTCGCCCACTGAGTTTGAGCAGATGGTGTACAAGAAGTATAAGCCGAGCGGCAGTGCGCCGCAGGCAAGGATCAAGGCGGCGGAGCTTCCTCCGGGCAGTGTTCCCATGCCGACTCCGGCACCGAAGGCTGGAGCGAGGCCTTGCAAGTTTTGTTTGTCCGATGACGGCTGCCGTAAGTACCAGCACTCCATGAATAGCTTGAGTAAAGCTGGGAAACGGGAGCGGTGCTATGTGTGCGGCACTAAGGGCCACTTGTCCTCTAACTGCCCTACAAAGACGAAGGAGCAGAAGCCTGTGGTGGCAGCAGCACAAGGAGATTCTCCTCAATCGTCGACGGGGGGAACGGCTACCAAGAAGGGACAAGGAGGAGCCCACAAGTACGACAACTTCTACGCCATGCCTACACGGCTGTCGGAGGTTCAGGGTGTCCCGATTGAGCAGTCCTGAGCAGTGGCGGGAGGACGCTCAGAGGTTGATGAAGCGTTTATGCAACAGTCTATACGCCGAGTGCAAAGGCGCTACTTGTCGAAGGGATGGACTGGAATGCCGCCTTGCCAGCTCTTCGGGAATGTGATGCCGATGGTTCCGGAGTTGCAAAGAAAAAACGGGTCTGCTAGGCTCAGGCCACTCATGCTATGCGGCCCACGACACCCAATGACGAGCTCAAGGTGACCGCGCGGCTGAGGTCACGCTGGCAGGTGATCAAAAGATCAGATGGAGTTTCCTTCAGACCCAGAGTGGTGTGGTCCTGGCGGGACCTGAGGTTCAGCCCATAGTGCCCCTTGGCCCCCTTATATGTGCGCTTGGCTATGAGCTCGTTTGGGGCAGAAAGGGTGTGTTCTACGTCATCCAGAACGTCCGGATGTTAATGTCTATGATAACGGGAGTGCGACGCTTTGCGGTTGATTGCGGAGCTCGAGAGTACGAAGGTTGGTGTGGCCATGAAGTACGTCTTTGGAGGTGCCGCTCCCTTCATGGCTGAGGTTCCTGTTGAGATTTGAGATGAGGACCCAGGTGTTGGAGGCAATTACGGAGTCAGGGCATGAAGCTTGGAAGGCCTTGAGGACCCTTCCGTTCAACAGACCAAAAGCGGACCCAGGACTTTTTCTCCTCTACGTGGACGACATGACTTAAGGGCCTTGGAGGTTGTTCGCTCAGCAGAAGGGTTCTGCGGTGTTGCAGAAGGACCTCAGTGGGAGGATCGTGTGATGGTGAACAGTGAGAGCCGGATGATCTTGAGGATGCTGTGGCTTTAAGTGGTGGCCGAGGCGGCAATGTGCAACCAAGATCAGCTTCAGCATTCGAGGTCGGGTTTTGCATGGAGCATCCTGAAGATCCCCGTTTTTACCTACGCCCAGGTGATCTTGCTAATCGACGTGTTTCATTGTGCAGGACGGGGCTTATCGAAGGCGTCGATGGAGTCTTTGGTGACCAGGGAGGCCTACGAGATGTTTGTCGAATTCGGAACTGGGCTTGCGTGGCCACAGAGATTCGCAGAGGAGTTGGCCACCTCAGGCAAAGGGTGAAGATCCGTCGGTTCGGCCGCAAGGTTTTCATGAAGCGCTGTGCTCGGCAATGAAGTAAGTCTTGGCGCACAGCAATGGAGACGGATGCTACGGCCAAGGCTATGAGTGCAAAAGAGATGAAGGAGTGGACCCCACATTAACAACAACCACTTCCCCTACTAAAGAGACTGCTCACAGTTTTACAGGCCTCTAGAAAAGGACGTCCTGCGAGAAAGGCGGAGCACCGAGATGCATTTGTACTGAGCCTTGATGTGGCAGGGCAGTTTGCTGCGGGCTACAAGACGAGAGCCGCGGCTCCAAACATAGGTTTGTTCTGGTCGGCTCCTACACGTTCCCCAAGATCAAAGAGGTCCCTGCTGAGGAGAAGCCTGTTGAGGAGGGAGGAGCAACCCGGGGAGGAGTTCTTCCGCATGGACGCCGGATGCTGACGAGGGTTTCGATATGGCGAAGGATCCAAGCTAGGAGGAGCAGGAGAAGGAGTGGGAGTGCACGGTGGGTGAGATTAAAAAGGCGGTCGAGATTCGTGCTCGTGAATTTCGAGTCCCCCTCCACCGGTGGTGCCGTGAGCGGAACGTTGCCCAGACATTTACAGAGGGCCTCAAACCCACCCAGAACGGCTCAGCGGAGAACTGTATTCGATGGTTCAAATCACGGGCGAGGTTGCTTTTGGTTGCTGGCGAGCTAGACAAGAAATACTGGCCGGGCGCTATGAAGGCAGCGGCGGATCGCTACAATCGCAGGCAGCTTGGATTGAAGCCACCGCCCATGAAGTTTGGACAGGTGCTTTGGGTCAAGAGCAAGAAGGACGTAGGACCATGTGATCCTCGATGCGAGCGTGGTTGCTACATGGGTCCTTGTTAAGATTTGTACATAGAACGCCCACACCTTTGGTGAGCCTAGGCTACGGCATATGAAATGTATAGAATGACTATGCAGCGCCTTTGGCTTAAGCAGGAAAAGCGTGAACGCTCAGGGTCTTACAGTTTAACTTGGTAGCGGAGCAAGAGAGCCTGAAGATCCAGGAAACCCGTGGGCCGAAGGAAACCCTGGAAGTTCGGATTGGAACCGAACGAAGTATTCAAGTATACTTGGAAACTGGACAGTAGAAACTTTGAATTCGCCATGACGGTGATCACGGAGAAGCTGTACAAGGACCTCTTGCGAATTATGTTTGGATTCTGTATGAGTATCTCGCTGAGCCAAGGAAGCATGCAGGAAACAAGTTGCCTGTGTATGAACACGTCTCACCTTGTTATCCAACCGCAGCTGTATCCCCTCGAAGAGGATAAGGAAACCTGTGTATGGGAACATTTGTTTCCAGGATGGCGGCAGAAGAAGTACCAAAGAATACCCGGTATACAGAGATTCTCTCTCTGCCGCCGGTTGGAAGGCCAACTGAAGGCTCAACGGACCCAACGCAGTCGGACGCGATGGCAGGAAGAGTTTCTGAACTGGAGGAAATGCAGCGAAGCGCACAGAGCAGAAGAACTGCACTTGTGGAGCAAAGCAATTTGCAGACCCCAGCAAAGAGTCAGCCTGAGGAAGAAGCTGCCCCCAGTACCGGAAGAGGAACTCCCGCAAGGACCCCGGCGTCAACTGGAAGAGTCAAGTCTCGAGGAGAAAAGAAGAAGGAAAAGAAGACTGCCCGGAAAGAGGCTAAGAGAAGTAAAAAGGCCGAGAAGGAGAAAAGGAAGCTGGAAGAAGCAACAAGTCCTGAAGGTGTTCGACGTAAATTGGATGAAGCGATGGAAGTGGCAGGAACGATTGAGAATGTTATGTTGCTTGAGAAAGAGTATAAGCGGTTCACTCTTGACAGGAAGTATCAGCCCCCCTTCCGTAGTATCTACAGCCAGATGTTGCAGAACAATTGGCACTTCAAGCCCAGATCTATCTACGATCCCCCAGGAAAGGACCTGGAGACAGAACGTCTGGAAGCTCTCAAGGAAGAAGAGGAGAAGAGATCTGAAGCAGAGTCTCGGAAGCGAAAGCTTGAAAAGCTTGGAAGAACGAAAACGGACCTTGGAGGCTGAGTCGAAGCAGAAGCAACAAGAACTCGAGGATGAAGCAAAGCGTATCCGAGCCGTGGAAGAAGCCGAGCGGAGAGCCAAAGAACTTCAGGATGCCAATCGCCAACAGAGTAAGATCAAGGTACCTGTGGAATCCGTGGACCCAGCGGAAGAATGGTACCGTGCCAAAGCTCGAGAAGTCGTGGATCGATTGCGCTCTAGGAAGAACGAACAAGTGGAAAGCGCACGGATCGCGGAAAAAGAATGGCTTGGACAGTGTAAATCTCTGGAGAAAGCACAGAATGCATTTTTGCTTTCTTCGGAACGCTTACAGTCCGAAATGGGGAAGACGATCAGAGTGGCCATCCGGTATGGTGAAGAGAAAGCTTTGGAGAAATGCCTGTTGGGCATATATGAAAGCACGACTATGGTACAGGAGCCAGCTGTCAAGGCAATGCCTATGCCCAAGAAGATGCCAAAGCTTCCGGAGACGACGGATCCCAAGAGTACTGAGGAAGACAGAGAGAAAAGGATTCGGGATAAAAGAAGATCCGGAAAAGGTAAGAAGCAGCCACCTGAAGAAACTCCTGGAAAGGAATGGACTGAGCGGATCTACGAGGAGGACTGGCCTGAAGCACGACAGCAGTTGCGTGAAGGAGAAGAATTCCTCCCAGGAAGCAAGCCGCCATTCACCAAGGAGTGGACGCATGAAGTGGCAAAGCTCTTGCATACTCTGGCGATGCGTGGCTTCGGTGAAAGAAATGGCGAAGCACAACCTCTTTATGGCTTTCCATGGCAACTGTCTGGAGAACAGGATTTCGAGGAAATCAACCAGCAGCTGGAAGTGTACTCCGTACGCCTCATTCCCAGCCGGAGAGAATGCAAAGGAGCTGGAAGAAGTATCGAACCTTGGTCCATGCACCCAGCCGGTAAGGGAAGACTGGATATTGAGCCAACGGAAACTTCGCGGGGAAGAACAATTTACGGATCGCTACCCCCAGGAAAAAGTTTGTGCTCTTTGTGTTGGCATGGAGGACATTGGAAGAAAGGATGCAAGTTCAGCTCACTCCAATTTTGCATGTACGAACCCATGCTGCGCGTAACGGATCGTGCCCGGACGACGAGGAGGTTGTTCCCGATGCGAGGAATATCTCGACCAGGATATCGCGGCGATGACAACCCCTACAAGAAGTACTTCCCGATGCTCGCCCTGTGCGACTATGGGAGTATGTCAAGGGAAGTCTCGAAGGCCAACGAGAAGCACATGGGAAAAGCGAAGGAGGATGGAACCTACCCTCTGCTATCCCCGGAAGAAGCTGACACTCGTAGAAGGGAAGCAGGTAAGGCCGCGAGTACCAAGAAGAAAGCTGAGCCGGAAAAGCCTAAGCAGGAAATTTGGACTGCCAAGGAGGATGCACCGAGCAAGAACGTGGTGGACTTGGTTGGAAAAGAGGAAGAACCCACTACTACGACGCCAAGTCGAGAAGAACTTCGCATTAAGATGGAAGAACACCAGAAGGAGAAATTGCGCCAGACTCTTGCCTCAAGAGAAGCCCAGAAAATCATGGATGAAGTGGCCAAGGAGCTCTCAGAAAGAGCAAAGGATGCCAAGGAGGCGAAGGATGCCAGAGAGACAAAGACTGCTAAGGAGGCAGTGCCGGAGGAGCCAGAGCCTGGTCCAGGACCGGACGAAGCAGGGAGTGACGAAAGGATGTCGGATGCGGATTCAGAATCGAGTGAATCTTCTGAACGCGTGGAAGACCATGAAGACCCAGATTCGTCTGAGATCGATGCGAAGGAAGGAAATCCGCCGCCTGAGCAGAATGCTGGACGAAACGACCCAGCTGGACAATCGGTTGCAGACATCGATAAAGAAGATCTGTAGCCTGGCGCTTGAGCGATCAACAGCAAAAGCTGTACTGGCAACCCTAGGTTGCGTAGTTGTATCACTAGTCCTTCAGCTCTTGTGGAGTTGCGTATTCGGATCAACTCTTCTCGCAGGAAGAATGCAAAAAGGAGTCACGTGCACTTGTGTGCGAAGGAAAGTGAATCGGATGCACAGTATTCGCTGGAGACGTAAAGTGAGTAAAGTCAGAGCCATGGTACTTACCTGTTTGCTTGTCAGGACGGAAGCTACGCAAGGAGGTATTCCTCAAGCACAGCCTTCATCGGCTGCCGGAGTACCTGTACAAGATGGTGGAGATGGAGACGGATTAGGTATGGTACCTACCCAAGAGATACTCGGACAATTAGTTCAGAATTCCAGAGTGACCACGGAAGCAATCAATCAGCTAGTTACCTATACTGGAAATCAAGGTAATTCAGGAAGTTCGTATGAAGGTATACTTTCCAAGGCATTAGAAGGTGCAGTGAAGATGTTGGGCAGACCACCTTCATTCGATGGAGGTAAAACCGATGCACAAGATTTCATGGATTTCAAGGAACAGTTGTACAACATTCTTGCGTATGCGGAACCCAAGTATGCGGATGCATTTAAGAATTTGGAAAGATTGGAAGACCATGAGGTATTACCAGCTACATTCGCGGATGAAACACATCAGACCATGTCTACGAAGCTTTACTCGTTACTGAGCTCTTGGTTGACAGGAACCACGAAGCAGCATGCACGAGACCCAAGTATTGCCGGATCAAGGAATGGATTTGCTTTGTGGAAGTCATTGCTGAGGATGTATCAACCTAGTACTCGAAGCAGGAGTTTAGCTTTGATGCAGGCAATTCATGGATACCCAAACTTTTCACCTGGACTGAGTGCTGTAGCACAGATTTCCAAGCTGGAAGAATTGGTAAAGGATTACGAGAGGTGTAGTGGACAGAGCTACCCCCGAGAGATTCTTCTGTCTACTCTCTTAAGATGCATTCCTAGTCCTTTGAAAGAACACATTCATCTTCAGCTTACGGATAAGACCACCTACGCCCAGGTAAAGGAAAGTGTACTTGTCTACGAACGTACAACGAGGAGTTGGATGCCAAATCAAGTATATCAACCTCTGGAATCAGGACAAGGTCAACAGTACCTAGGAGCCGTGGAAAATGCACCTACTGGTGGAGGACACCAAGCAATGGAAGTGAATCGAGTAGAGTACAAAGGAAAAGGATGGAAAGGAAAAGGTACAGGAAAAGGAAAAGGTCAGAAAGGCTATGGTAAAATGTTTGGAGGATTTGGAGCCATGCAGGCAGGTCGAGGATTCAGGTTTGGTCGTGGAAGAGGCAAAGGCAAAGGTCGAGGTAAAGGACGAGGAAAAGGTAAAGGCAAGAAAGGTGGAGAAGGTAGAAAAGGCAAAGGAAAAAGCAAAGGCAAAGGGAAGAAAGGAAAAGGAAAACGACTTGGAAGAACAGTTTGCAGGATTTGTCATCAAGAAGGACATTGGGGAAATGAATGCCCCAATAGACATTCTGTTCGCAATGTGGAAGCCGAAGAACATCCCCAAGCAGAAGTGTATCCCAACAATCCACCGAACCAGGAACCTTATCCCCGACCTAATGTGGTCGAGACTGGTAGTATACGCCAGACAACCAGTCGTCCAGACCCAAGGATTGTCACCCGGAGAGTAGGAGCATCAAGTGGACCACGTGGATTCAATCCGAAACCCTTTTATCATATAGCTACGCCGCCTGAAGAGTATCCGGAGACCTTCCCGATTAACTCGGAGGACGAGGCAGACATCGACATCACGTATATCAACACAGTACGGATGGTTCGAGATGTTGCAGAGGAAACGGCAGACGGCGAGGAGATCACCAACCCATTTTTCGGTGAACTACCCAGTCCTGGTTTTACAGACTCAGAGGAGGAACTTGGATCTGGTGAACCAACTGGAATCTGCCAAGGTTGTGGTACACGCCTGGAATCGGTGTGCAAGCAAGTTGTGCCACCAACTGAGACTGGAATCCCACGAGTTCCAGAACACTATCCAGGAGAAGAACACTACTTAAGGCAGCAGTGAAAGCTGAAAAGTGAAGGAAAGCCCTATGACAAGAAAGCCATCGAGGATGCGGTGAAACGAGAGAATGAGTGGATAGAGTCTCACCTCAGAGCGATGGAGAAGAAAAAGGAGACCGAAACCGAGAAAGTTCGGATGGTTCGTGAAGAGTTCCATGATGTAGCAGAGTGGTATGTTATGGACGCCACGGATGAAGATGGAGAGTGGTTTGTTGTAGACGACCACGAAGTGGTTCGAGCAGTTCAAGTAGAAGAGACAGTACCCGAGGAAGCACTTGAGATCATCATTTGGGATTCAGGATCAGATGCTAGTTAGTTACCTAGGTCACATCCGAAGGCTACACGCATTAACACAGGAACAACAGGTATCTTGCTAGAGGATGCCCAAGGGAATGCGATTAGGTCAGCAGGAATGGTCACTGCCATGATCTCGGTGGAACAAGGAGAGGACTGTTGGACAGCCCCAAGTATTTCGGAAAGCTTCATTGTAAGCGATGCGACAAACATTCTGTTGTCGATGGGAAGACTGCTGAAGAATGGCTGGAAACTGGAGTACCAGCCGGAAGTACCTGAGGGAGAGAAAGCTCTTAGTGCTCAGTGGAACCTTACCAGTGTCGTCAATGGTTCTGGTTAGCCCAGACGGGAAAGCGAACGCGAGGATCTTTTACAAACGGAATAGTTGTTGTTTGTTAGGTAGGTTGTCTGTTGTCGGAAGTGATCGTAGCGCCCGTTGGACGGGAACAGGTCGAAGTGGTGGAAGTTCGAGAGGTAGCACTGACAGTCGTACTGCAGTGGAGAGAAGCGTCATAGTACGTATTCCAAACTATTTACGGGAGCTGTTGGACAGTACTCCCAGTGGTAAATGGACGATCATGGAAGACGGTACACCTTTTGTTTTGTATCAAGGAACAACTTACATGAATCGCAAGGATGCTTTTCCCGGATGGAAGTATAGGACGACAATGGTGTCTGAAGGAGGAAGTGAATGGTCATTGGTCGAGTTGTACTCGGACTATGGTTCTATCAGGAGCCACAATGTGGAGATTGCGGAGTGTCATGGAGGACCCGAGAGGATCTGTGTTATCCTACATGCAGTGAGTGGAAACTTTTTCACTTTCTGTCGAGACTTTGAAGCAGTCATGGTTGCGAGAGGACCGGAAACACCTTTTGCGAGAGGAGAAGAACGAGTTCCAGAAGAACTGAGTACGCCGGTCGTACCGGTAAGTATCGCACCTGGAAGGAGCGAAGGAGTATTAGGACCGACCTACGATGGAGACGGAAATCCATTATCAGAATTGGAGATGCAGAAGTCTGCACAGAAGCTAAAGAGCGAAGAGAAGGAGAAAGTACGAGTGGAAGCAGAACCGTACAAACCCTCAGAGGAAGAGCGACTTGCTCACGAAGCGACACACCTACCTTTTGCCCATTGGTGTGAGTCATGCGTGGAAGCCAAGAGTAAGCAGGATCACGAAAAGAAGAACCCAGAGGCAGGAAAGGACTCAGTGGGAGTACCTTATCCCATCATTCAGCTGGGTTTCATGTTCCTACAAGGAAAAGACACACCAGCATTGGTTGGAATTTGTTC
Organism: Symbiodinium sp. CCMP2592; assembly: GCA_905221615.1. Taxonomy (NCBI): domain Eukaryota; class Dinophyceae; order Suessiales; family Symbiodiniaceae; genus Symbiodinium; species Symbiodinium sp. CCMP2592. The sequence continues at coordinate 560,292 of CAJNDT010004580.1, forward strand.
TTGGACGCGGATGTCAGTTGTGATCCCAGTATCTGGAAAGCAGACTGAAAGGAAGACAGTGGAGAAAGTGTTGAAATGGGTACACAGTCTTGGACACTTGGATGAAGTAGGATTCGTTGGAGATTCGGAGGAGGCAATGTTGTCTCTAATAGCTGCAATCGTGGAGACTCGGAGGAAGATGAACCGTAAGACTCGCGATCAGAACAACAAGCCGCATCAGAAAGGAAGAACGGCCAGAGTGGAAAGGTTTATCCAGACAGTGAGGAACCAAACGGTATGCTTGGTACGAGCAGCCGAAAGAAAGCTTGGTATAGAGATTCCCGAAGGCCATGCAGTGTGGGCCTGGGGACTTTGCCATGCGTCATGGTTGCTGAACAGGTACCACCGACACGCCGCGATAGGTTCGACCCCTTACGAGAGTGTTGTTGGTAGACCTTACCTTGGGAAGATCGCCCCATTTGGTGAGTATGTGTATGCGCTGAAGAAACCCGAGAAGAAAGGAACAGCGAACTGGATTGGAGGAATCTACCTAGGTAAGAACTCCCAGGATATGCACTTGGTAGGAGTTGAAGACGGAGTCTTGGCTACAGGATCGGTAAGACGTATCGCCACTGGATGGAGAAAGGAACCAATACTGAAGCTGAGTGTAACTCCATGGAACCCCAAGAAACCAAAAGGAACATTCAGTAAACAGCCGTTGCCAGCCCCAGCGTTGGCAAGTATCACGGAAGAAGGAACGGCACAGGAACCAGTAGTTCGAACAGAAGATCGAGGACAGTCTCAAGAAGAACAGGTAGAGGAACTATTGGATATGCTGGACACGAGTGGAGCCTCGAGCGGAGGCAGGGCCTCAGACGGAGGCAGGGCCAGCACAGGATCGAGTTCTCATTCCCGGAGTTCCAGTTCGATGAACGATGTCCCTTCTGGAGAACCCGGAGGAGAAGGACGTGTGAGCGACGAGACCATGTTAGAGGATTTGCGAAAGCGACCAGTAGAAGGAGGACAAGGAGTTGAAGGATCGCCGAAGAAGTCTCGTGAAGAGCCATCTGCACCCTCATCACCCTCAAGTGGAATCTATCCGCCTTTGTTCGCAGGCAGAGTATCTCAGGAAGAGGACCCATTCCATTGGGATGAACATGAGGATCTTACAGCGGTAGAAGGAGAAGACGTGGAGTACGAAGATCTCATGGAAGAAGAGATGGAGGAAGTCCCAAAGAATGACCAAGGAGAGACACCACCAGAATTGAGTCCGGAAGAGTTGGACGCCTTGGATCAAGAAGCAGCAGTGGAAGAACTGAATCGCCTTAGCAAGCTAGGAGTAATCGAGGAATTTATGGAGGCGAATGCGACAGGGGATGAAAAGCGCATGGATCTGCGCGAGGTGTATGATTGGAGGCACAGAGATGGCAGGTGGAAGGGAAGATGCAGGATTGTCGCGAGAGAATACCGTGCCGGAGCAAGCTCGACTGCGGAAACGTTCTCGCCGACTGCGAGTAACGCCGCATCGCGCTTAGTCTTGCTGTTGCACCTAGTATATCAATGGGTCGTTGTAGTACTAGATATAAAGGACGCGTACCTTCAGGTTCCCCAACAAGAAGAGGTACTGATCACAATCAGCGACTGGATGAAACGTGCAGCAAATCTGCAAGAAGGAGTTGTCTGGAGGCTGAAAAGATGCCTACCAGGACAGAGGAACGCAGCAACAAGGTGGTATGAACACTTGCGGAGTATATTGGAGAAACTTGGATTTGTATTCTCAGTACATGTACCCGCACTAGCTAGACACACCACAAGGAAGCTGTGTATCTCTATCCATGTAGACGACGAGTTGCTAGCAGGAGAAAGGGAAGAAACAATTTGGTTGGTGGAAGAATTGGAAAAGGTTTTCAAGGTAGAAAAGGAAGGACCGTATCCAACGAATGGAGTAGGAAATGGAGAAGAAATGCGGTATCTCAAAAGGAAGTATGTCTTCACCCCGGAAGGAATAGTTGTCCAACCGAATGAGAAGTATGTCCGTAAACTTATCGAGTTGTATGATCTTGGAAGGTTGAAGAGTAAGGCCACACCAGAGCATGTGGATCTGGTGAAGGAAGACCGGAGTAAGGAGTTGAGTTCTGAAGAGACAAAACGGTTTAGATCTGGACGCGGATCTATTTTGTACCTTGCACAGGACAGAATTGACATTCAGTATGCCTCAAAGTGTTTGGCATCAAGTATGTCGAGGCCGACCGTGCAGGCACTAAAGTGTCTGAAGCACTTGATTCTGTATCTGAGTGGAACAGCCACAAGGGCTACCCTTTTACCGTATACCGAAATCGGAAGCCGGTTGATTACGGTTACGAAGCTGAATGGCCAAGAGGATGAAGAAATCAGCAAGGACTCCGGACATGTTGTGGAAGCGTATTCGGACAGTGATTGGGCAAGCTTGAAGACACCTGAAAGAGCTCGAAGGAAGAGTACATCATCAGGAATCATTGTACTAAATGGAGTACAAGTGTTATCATTTTCGAGGACCCAAAAAGCCACATCATCATCAAGCTGTGAAGCAGAGTTGTATGCACTAAGTGGAACTTGCGGAGAAGCTATCCTAGTCGGAAGGCTATTTGAGTTCCTAGTAAACACGCCTGTACGCGTGGAGATACGGTGCGACTCATCATCTGCACGACAGTGGAGTCAACGGAGAGGAGTTGGACGTCTGAAGCATGTGGACGTTAGGCTGTGTCAACTGCAAGATTGGGTACGAGACAATCTTGTAAAGCTTGGAACGGTAAGAACCGCGCTCAATGTAGCGGATCTGAATACCAAGAAGTTGTCGTATGCCCGAAGGTCATTTCTACAGTATCACTTGTCTCAAGTTGAGTATGATGAAGAAGGAAACCTGGAGTATACTGGAGAGAAAGAGTACGAAAAACACGAACAGGAAAAGAGGTTGAAAGAGTATGTCAGAAGTGGACAAATCAAGAACCTCATAAGGGCAATACAGGTTTTTCATTTAATGAAGCCGTCTACTGCAGCAGGGCTCAAGTCAAGGAGGACGTAGCGAATGCCCGAGCGGATACCAGCGGAACCTTTGGAAAAGGTATGGAAGCTATGGATGGAAACTTTACGAAGTTTGAAGTCTGTATGATCGTATGTGTACTGCTGTTAGCAGCTCCGTATGCCATCACACTGTGGAAGAAACTGAAGCGTACAGTGGATCAAATCAAAGGAGTTGGCAAAGTGAAGATTTCGACAGGGTCGAAGGCGAGAGTATTCCATAAGCCGACGTGTTGGCATGTGCAGGGAGATCATGTACGTTCTGGTCAATGGATCTGGAAGTACGAGGAACAAGCATTGGCAGAAGGATTTCGCCATTGCTGGATATGCTATCCGGAAACGCGTCCAGAAGGAAGTCAGCGAAAGAGACGTGGACGTGTAGAACCACCAGTCCCGGATGACAGCGATGACAACTGGGAAGTTATGGAGTTTACTGTGGAATCCACTGGAGGATGTATGAAGAAATGTCATTGGTGCGGAGTAAGGAAGTGCACACGCGAGAAAAAGGATCACCAGCGATGCGCCTGTACACCGTGTATTACTGAATATGCGACAACCCAATGGCGACAGAGTTACGACCGCACGAGAGAAGTGGAAGAATCCACTGGAAAAGAATCGGATGAACCTCGTGGATCAGGAGAGTCAATGCACAAGTGGAACACCGGAGTGCAGCGAAGTGGCACTGGAAAAGGAACGCTGAGGAGACGTGGAAGAGCAGCAATGGGGACACCGGAGATTGTACACACGGATGGAGTCCGTATAGCCCATCATAAGTGAAGAAGACTACCAACGTGGTGGAAGAATCACCTCTGGAAGAACCACGGAGGATTCAGAGATGATCGAGTTTCGCGGAAAGATGGTAACCATGGAAGAAATGGGAAACATGGTAATGCCAGAAGAGTGCCAGGAATCCTACGAAGCGTACTGCGAACGTGCCAAGAAAGAAGAAGAAAACAAGGAACAGGAAGTGGATCCCGGTACGCCAGATAGTACAGAAATGCGTACGTTGACCGGAAGTCAGTAAGCCCTACATCGTGATCGAGTATGAGACCAAGCAGTGAGTGTAGGCAAGACAGCAAAAGTTTCACCTCGGAACACAACAGCGGAAGCGCAAAAGAAGGAAGAGCGCTGACGCAGGAAGTTTGTGTAAGTTGTTTCACTTGGACGAAGTACTTGTTACTGTACGAATGTCAGGATATGGACGGTCTGACACACCTCCTTAATTGGGGGACGGTAAAAAGGTGGGTTGCACGGAGTGTTTAACCCAGGACTTGCAAGGGCAAAGCCTATGCAGTTAGGGCGGAGGTTTGCCCGACCGCGGACCGTTACGCGAGTACAGCACAAGGACTTCGAGGCAGGGTGTTAAGATTTGTACATAGAACGCCCACACCTTTGGTGAGCCTAGGCTACGGCATATGAAATGTATAGAATGACTATGCAGCGCCTTTGGCTTAAGCAGGAAAAGCGTGAACGCTCAGGGTCTTACAGTTTAACTGTCCTGCAGATGATGTTCGTGAAGGACATGTTGTTCGGTTGGATGGTGGAACTTGGACGCGCACCTTGAGCATGTGGGGTAAGAGGGACGAAGAGTACGAGGAGCAAGCCGAGGATGATGCGGGCCGAGTATGCTGTGGATCATGTTGAACCAAGGCGGCGTGTTCGTGGAAAGACTACTTTTCGAGGTCCTTCAGTGCGTGCGATGGCGGTGGAGATATTGTCAAGGCCCGAGCTGGTGAGAAGGATTGTGTCAACGGCTATATGGACTTCTGATGAAGCTCGTGTGACACGGCCGCAAATGAGGGACGGTGCTATGTGGGATGGTGTTGCGTATTCGAGTTTGAGCAGCCCTCTGTGCCATCCTTTTCATCCTCGACCCAACAGCCCCTGCGATCACCAAGAACGTCTTCCGGCCACCGTGGCCAGAAAGAGCGAGGAGAGGATTGTCGACGAAAGTCTTCGTCGTGCAAAGAGCTCGATCAGGCAGCCAGCACGCGGTTCCGATGATGTGCCATCAGTGATGTCAGCACCCGCCGCTGATCCTGCATGAGGTCGGACAGGGACAAGGATGAGGGCCACGAGGTTGGCCCTTCTCGGAATGGTCGTCGGATGCTGATCTCTGAGTCTCTGTCTGGCTCTTTCCATCGCCTCTTCTGGCGTGATTGTCGCTTGCACTTCCGCAAGAACTCTTGTGATGAAAGCTCTGACCTCGGCATTGGTGGGATCAGTGATCGGAATATAGGTGTCATTCCCAGCTTGTTGCATCCTGTGCACAGAGAGTTGGAACCTGGTAATTGTCTCCATTCCGGCGATCCAAGTTCGTGAACTGCTGAACGCGGTAGAGACACACAGTGGCCGCGTCCTTGACGATCAGTGGCCGCAGGAAACTCTTGAAGTACTTGACTCCGTTGTTGGGATCCTTCAGGCGATCTCTGTCCGGTAGCCGCTTGTGAGTTGCTGCCTCACCTTTCAACCCAACCTGTTCCGCAAAGCTGGTTCACGCTTGCCGTTGTCAATCTCATTGATGTCCCGCCAATCATCCATCGCCTCTTTATGGGCAAACCAATTGCTTCGCCCATCATATGAGGGCGGTGCCTTTGTGGCATGAGCTGAGATGCTGAAAGTCGCTGCAGCTGTTGCTCATGTCTCTGATTCGTCGCACGAGAGTCATGTTTTGAGTGACGTAATCATCATCTCCCCTTCACCATGCTCAAGCGGCGCAGAGGAGTGGCTTGTCATGGCTGTGTCCTCGGATCAAGCCCCGGGAGCAAAAAAAACGCCGGTTGTTTTCACCAGCGCGAAGTGTGCCGGGGAGAATCCCGTCACCTCACAAGCGTGAAGCGCACCGGGTATTCCGGCCGGCTCCACCTGCGTTGAGGACAGACAACGCAGCAGTCTCTTTTCTACAGGCTCACAGCTGTAGCCGATACTTTGCGAGAACCTTGAGCAGCATGAGCAGCAAGCATGGATACATGCATGTGACACGTGAAACAACAGGCACTTGAAGGTGCATTCAGTGTTTCACATTCCCACCCCCGCCCGCACGCTTGCATGCTAGACGGCTATGTTGCGCCAATCTTCTTCGAATGTTTTGAATTTTAGTCGTGTTCAAGGTATGTTTGAGCCGGACATGCTTGTTGCGAAGCGAACAGGAAGGTCTTTCAACTGTGCGACTCTTGAAGTTGTCGTGACTTTCGGGCATTGATTGCTTTATTGGCTCTGAGCCCTAGATCTTGCGATGCCGGCAGTTCTTGTTTGTGCGAGCTTGTCAGCTCGAGTTCGTAATTTCAGGTGAAGCTGTTGGAAAGAAGCTGATGGAGTTCATGTTTCAACGGAATGTCTCCATCGCTGTGTTGCTCACAACGGTTTGGCCGATCAAGCATGCATTTGAAATGGAGTTCGTGTACGAGTTTGGGACGGACACGGCCAGCCAATGGCACAGCTTTCAACGCGACCCGTTTCACAATTGTGACCAGGTTGCAAGCTTCGTTTGACAAGAAGACACATAAGAAGTTCAAAAGGGACATTGCGGTTTACCAATGTTTACTGAGGTGCAGGCAAGAACGCAGGGTCGATTGAGTGGGCGCGCCTCCAGGATCTTATTTGGACCACGGTCAGAAACGAAAGCTTGGTTTACGGGGCAAGCATTCGCGACTTCATCTTCCACGAGGACAATGCACTACACGAGACCCTTACTCGTTTTTGTGAGCGGGTGAGTTTTTGAAACAACCGAGATGATTTCTCGCAAGAAGCCACGAGGACGTTCAGGACTTGGTAACAGACCAGCTACAACATCCGTACAACTTCGTGCCCGACTGTTTTTTGGGATGGGTGGCTACGTTGCTCCTCGAAGATGCTTGGAAGTATGTTCTGTTCTGAGATGCAAAGTTCAACTGATATGTTTGGGTTTCTGGATTGTGGCTCCCACATTTGTTGGAGCAATTACACCTGTTGGGTTTTGTTGGTCATTCCTGATGCCTTCGCGATGCAGTTAGGCGTAGAATCAAGTAGAATTCCAGAAGAACCACGGTCGTTTAGAGGCACCACTGTGGATTTCATGTGCGAATGAAAACCACCTCAGGTTTCGCACCCAAAAATCAATTTGAGAATCAACCGAAGCCTCCATGTGAATCGACAGGCAGCATCCGTTTTCACATGGAGAGAGGAGAGTGTTCGATCCCCTCCGTTCACGGCTTTCTCCAGGGAACTGGGAGGAAAGTTGTGTCATGTTGTCTCAACTTATCTATCTCTGCGGTCGGGTTTGCTCAGCGTTGGTGGGCAATGCGGCCATGCCGCCTTCCATGACCTCGCGATGCGTGAACCTGCGCTAAATCCGTCCTCGAAGCAGCGTTCCTTTATTGCTCTGCTTTCATGCTTGTTGAACTTTGAAACTCGGCTTGTTCTCGAATTCGCAGCCTCTGTCTCCAGCTGTTCTGTTGTTGCTCTCGACATCTTGAACTGACTGTTCTCGATTGCTCTCGATTCTTCAGTCTATGGCAGACCAGCTATAAGGCTCGTGAAGGCAGGCATCACGTGGCACATGGAGGCATCAGTATACTTCTCCTACGAGCAAGTCCTGAAGGGATACCTGGCCGATTTGACCTTCTGGGAGTTTTTTGGTTCATCCTGGTTGTTGAGCGCGCTTTTGTGATGCTCGGCAGCCATTAAACGCCAGAGGTTCTAAGACTCACGCAAAGGCAAGATTTCATGCACGAGCCAACAGACATGTTAGTTTTCGGTCATAGTCAGCAACCGGTCGAAAAGCAGCCACGAGGTCAGGTCTGCGTGTTCCATCGCACCACCAACGAGATGGACTTCTCGGGACCTGAGCTTCTCCAGGATATGCACATCCTTTCATTGCTCGACATTGGCCATCTCCGACTCAAGGCGTCGCCCATTTTCTCTGCAACGGCCGCTGCTGTGCTGGGCAAGGGCGCGAGAGCTTACACCGTGAGCGGGGAGAGTCGGCTTCTGACATATACGGTGTACGTCTGGGGCGAGGATGGGAGTGGAAATTACCTTGAACATGCTCCCTTTTCGTTGCTCCTCTTCTTACTTTTGCCAGTTAGCGAAGGCCTTCCTCAAGTGGCTTCCAGCGTACATCAAGCGCTTCCACAGCCTTGGAGTCTACAACTTGATGGTCTATGGCGACGCTGCCGCCTACCAGGTTTGCTCTGCGATACAGGGGGCCGTGTGCCTCCAACTGGAGACGAAGAACGCGCTTCACCGCTACACGGTTCCTTTAGCTCTCATGAACCTGGGCGTGGATGTCTTCGTCCTCGATTTTGATATCTACCCCTTCCAGGACCACCTTGTGATGTCTCTGCTGCATGGTATAGTAGTCTACCGATTGTAAGCAATTGAAGCTTCTCTTCCCCTTGGGGTTGATGAAGAGGTTTGTTGAAGGTTTGGGCTTTGGATGTCCGAGACCTGCCGTTTTCAATAGCAACGCGCAAAGACGACTCACGCAGGATGCAGCATGTCGGAGCACACTCTTCTTGTGCAGGGTTGAAGACTCCAGCAAGCACCCTAAAAAGCGCCACGGATGTTCCATCGTGGCCCGTGGGTTGCTTACTAGTAGGGGACTTGATAGTTGAGTTGCAAGATAGTTATAAGCAGTTAATTAAGCAGATGTACACGATTACGTGAGATGTCAAGCATAGCCGAACGTTATCAGGTGGTTGCTGAACATATCGAAATTACTGAAGCTAGTACTATCCGTTTGTGCAGCTAGTTACGGTAACTGGGACAACCGTTCAGTGATTAGATAGATTTGGACATGTGGACTGTTTGGATAGGAAGAACCGAAGGCTTGGATTTGAGGATAAGAGTGATCATTGAGAGCGGAAGGCAGTTGCTTCGCGGGGATTCCCTAGATCTAGAAGAGGATCATGGACAAGTGGTGTCGAATGGCCGGGCTTCAGGGCAAAGTCCGAGCATCTGAAAACATTCGTCCCGAACCTTCCGATTCCTGAACTCCTCACATGTCCAGCCTGCCTTTTGGAGCAAGAGGATCCAACACCCGTGCTAATTTCAGAAATGGAGAGCTACAGTGTCACGCCGGAGTTTCTGATTGCTGGCTCGTTCGGCGATGCCTGCATCTGCAATGCTAGCGGGCTGGAAAGACTGATTGTGTTCACCTTGGTGTTTGGGGTAGCACTGTGAAGGTGGTGCCGATGTGTTTTGCACCGAATATGTCCAAAGAAGTTGTTATTAACGAAACGACAAGTCATGCTAAGGCATTGGCGTTCTACCGGAACACCCCTTCACTCCGGGATTTTATCCGCGGCTTGTTGGTCTGGCTTTATGAACATCCCTTCCCAGGGCACGCTATTACGCAGAGGGCGCTGTCTGCCTTTTTGGGGGAAGCCCGGCTGCAAGTCAGCACAATGCCACGTGGCGCATGGTCATGATAAGATCTGACGAGCTTCAGCTTCCGTTTTCCTGCTATGCTGTACGGTTACGCGACTTTGCAAATCTGTGATTGTCGTGTGTTCGAGCTCAGAACACAGAACACGGCCGAGGAAGCACCCATGCAGAAAACGGAAAGCACGCGCCCATTCGTCGTGAAAGCTGAACGATTGGCCCCTTGGCTCCCGGACCGCGCTAGCCCTGGAATCGCCTGGGCCGTGCTAGATCCAGGCGCGCGGCGGGTGCCGCTGAAGCACATGAGCATTTGGTTGTTGCGCAGTATTCAGGCGATCCATAGTTTGTGGCGGCAACACTAGACTGCATGTATGGGTGCAAGAATGCAGCATTCGAGCGTTCGAAAAAGGGTAGACCTACGTGTCGGTGCATGTTGTTTGGATCAGATGTTGTTGACTTGTACCTGGGAGTTGCGGAAGAGAGTGGAGTGGTGGCAACAAGATCAGAAATCCTAGTGGAATTTGGCAGCATCAGCACCCGCCGTTCCAGGCGTGCAGTTTTCCTCGTCAGCCAACCTCGAAACCTCGGGCTGGGCAGGCGATGCAGAGGACCAGACTTTGCAAAAAGTTGTTGTCCTAACCTATGACTATCAGCAAGTGCGATAGCAGTCGGAGCGAAGGTCAAGGGATTTTGGTGTTGTTTTACACATACACCGACACGAACGTCGTTAAGGCCAACCGATACATCGCCCAACACCCCAAGATGCCTGGCCAGTGACAAAGACTGCACTAGGATACGAAAGAAGGTCAGTGAGAACAAGGACGACAAAATAAATCCAAATCAGGGTTTAGGGACCCCCTTCCCCCCACCCCACTTGTGTCGGTGTCTCATCGCCCGTTCCTAAGACGGGTATCCGCAGCTAAAGCAAGTCCTTGCTGCCAGCAGAGTCACCTACTGTCATGAATTTCCTGCTTGTAGAGGAGATTGTGATCTATCACTTTTTCTACGGCGCTTGGTTGGATGCCGAAGTTGCCATGACGATAGACGTGAAGGACAGGGAGATGTTCGATATCTTTTACAACACCAGCTGTGGTACAGAGCCTCAGGCATGTGAAGAACGTCGGAATCAGAGGATTCAGAAACACCTCGTCGCAAACAGGCGCGGAGATGTCCGCAATCATACGGAACGAGCGTGTTTCTCCTTGCCCATCACTGATTTGGAAATTGAGCCGAAAATCGATCTGCGCCTGAGCTACGTAATGCCGTGCGGCTCGCTGTTCTCCTGCAATGTGCTTGAAGATGCTTCAGGAAAGAACGTACTTCAGAGTGCATCATCAGCATCACCACCACCGTCTCCACCGTCATCATCATTATCATCGTCATCATCATCATCATCATCGGTTCTGATGCTTTGACATCGGTGTGGAAATCTAACCGTGTCGTACAATACGGTATGGTGTTTGCGGCTCTTGAGCTGCCAAAGCCTGAGTCCATGTTCAGCACTGCAACAAGAGCAGCCTGACCTGACATGCCTTGAGAAGGGTCTCCCGGTCCCATGCAGTACCAATCTGCCAAAGTCAGCCTATGCTGCTGCAATACGTCTTTTGTAATCTCTGCAGTCACTCAGCCGTGTCGTGGACATGAGCTCCAAGGTGTCGGACAAGGTCCTTAAGATTAAGCTAAGGCTGAAGACGTTTGGAAGCTGTGTAAGCACCGCAGCCACCCCAGAGGAATTGAAGCACCTAGTCCCCAATGATTTCATATGCGGTTGTACGTATCCGTGTTGGTCTGTCGGTCAGTATATTCTGCCTCGTTGTAGCATCTGTACAGCATTTAAGACATGCTACATGCAAGATGTTACAGGCCAACATTACTAAGCACACATTGGAAAGCATACGCGCCTACATGTCCAAGCATCCATGAAGTGTCGAGGTGTCCAGTTGCGCATGTTCATTGGTTCTTAAACATCCTAACATGAGATGGTAGATCATGAACCTCAAGCTTCATTGGAGATAAAGGAGGGCATTGGCATCCGCCCGTCAAAAAAAGCCTTCGAGAGAGATGCTTGCAACCCCAGAATCAACCAACTTACAGGAGCATGGTTAGTAAGAGTAGTTCTGCAAACACTACGAAGCAAGACGTGGTTCAGATTGCCCATAGGAAGGGGTTCGAAACATTACAAATCTATGTCTTGAATCTTCAGAAACATCATTACATCCAATGCATGCCTACACGGTGCACCAGTCTCTTCTTTCAGTACGAGGCATTTGCTTTCTTATCATGGAGTTCCCCGAGGTGGAGAGGCCGAGCAATCAAAGCAGGTTTACTTCCCAGTCAAAACATGATGGTCATTAAGGCTTACTAAGGGCAAGGGGTGATCATTGAGAAACGAAAAATGCACTTGTGGGCCTTGGCCTGAGCGAATGCCTGGAAGCGCTGCCCACGGAAAATTAGGTGTTTGATGTGATTATTGAACCGAAGCCTTTGTAATTTATAGGTATGAACTGGATATTGCGAGGCTTTCATGTCTCGCAAATGGGGTTACACCAACCCTGGTTTCAATTTTTATGCATCTGGCTCACCTGGAAACATGTTTGAATCCAACTGGGGTTTTAAGATAGGGCCTTGCTGGGTGTTGCTTCGCTGCAGGTGGCGACGCGAAGGAAACTTTACTTGTTTTTGTTGCCGCTTCTGAGGCGGTTCAATCGCATACCAATTTTATGAAGACTGCACACAGAACAGGCTTCCATTGATGCGTGCAGAAAACGCGTGGATGCTCGGATAAATGCAGCTCACTTGGCACAAGTCTACGCCGCAAGTGATATCTTTTTTGAATGAGTGGCATGGTTGTGCCAAGCAGGATCCCAGATACACGTTCAGCAAACCATGCAGCAGTCAGCCCGCCACTTTATCACGGTGGTAGTGGAGAACCAACAGCGAGTCACTGCCATGTCGCCCCCTGGTGACATCTGCAGATCTAAACTTCGCTCCCCGTTAAGCATGCGAGAACATGGGGCTCGCCGGAACTAGCCGGTGTTCCCATGTGCTGCGAACGCCAGTCCGGTGTCTACAATCGCTGACGAGGCTGTGAACCAATCCAGCAGAAGTGGCTGCGCTTTTGTTGTCGAGCACTCCTCATGTGGCAGTCAGATGCAACTGACGTTGATTCTGATTGTCAGTATGACAATTTTATTCCGATTGCGATGTCTTGCTGCAAGAAATCCAGGCATGACCAGCTGTTCGGCGGCCGTCGCGATCCATCGTTCAGTAAAATGGGACTTCCATGCTGCTGCTGCTTTCTGCCCGCACCCGGCATGGTCTGCTATGTCTTCAGGCCTTAGGCCCCTGGAGGTGCTGATTCGGGCAACATACCTGGAGCTAGTCTGGAGCTGTACTGTGGAGACTCAACCCAAATCATTCCAATCTGTTAGTCTTGAAACTATGGACAGCCAAGGCTATTATGCTGCTTATAAACTTCTTGCAAGCCGCTCTGTGCGGTGGCACGGGACCGGGCGACAGAATCTATTGGCTCGGGAACAAGAGTATCTTGAATGCCTCCTACTTGGATGTTGTAACACCCGCTCTGCAGACGTCTGCAGCATGTCCGGACAGGCAACATCCTGCTCAGAATTCAACTGCCAATGACACAGAGACAGAAGTGAAGTGTACATTGTGGTTCAGTTAGCTGAAGACCTGACAGGGCCAAGATGGATGGGGTAGCAACATACGCCATTGGGTTTCCAACTAGTGGGGCTTCTGAAGGTTGCAGGACCTGGCGTAAATGGGATGCTCTAAGCCAGTCTCGACCCGCGGTTTGAGTTCTTTCCTTGCTCGGACTTAGGCAGGCCGTCTGCAGACGAGCAAAAGATCTACGCAGAGTCTTAGTTGTCCATCTGCGTTCGGGGTGGTCCAGCAGGAAAGGCTCTGTAGCGTTTGCTGCATCTCTAGGTTGTGATGGGAGAACCATACATATATTGGGTTGAGTGTCGGAGCTGGAACTTACGATGTCTGTCACCGCGTGTATAAACGGCCCGTGAGACCAGTTCTGTACAGGAGAGCATCATGGGACGATGCGTTCACATGTCCGTCAGGCGTGCTTGCATCGAATTCCTGAAACCTCCCACAGAGAATGTACTCGAGGTCTATATAGCAGGGCAGACGCCTCCCGCCGAAATCTTCACCTAGGGGGCAGTGCACACACACACACATACACGGACGGAGCAACAAGTGCAAGGGACGTTCGATTCAACGGCCCTCCTCCGGTGCTACAGAGCACGATATGTAGACTTGACAGCCGTTGCGCAGCACAGAACCTCACAGCGATGGATGCATTGAGTGTTGTGTTGTTGCTGGCTTGGTTGGTTTTGGTTTAGAAAGCCTTGACAACATTGACAAACCCGGTGTGGCAGTTTTCTGTCTCTCTCTCTCTCTCTCTCTCTCTCTCTCTCTCTCTCTTTCTCGGGAAGTTTTGTGGCGGTTTTACAGTGGGAAAGCAGAAAGTTAACCATGCCACACTTTGACTCGTACGGACTAAACACAGGGCCCCGGTGCCTAAGGATCCCAGCCTTGTGGTGGATCCCGCTATGTGCTTCGAAACCGTGGCTTCGGTCCAAAAGGAGAGGAGTCCAGGAAGTTAAGTTCACGGTTGGTCCAGTCAACCAGGTATGTGATTTTGAAGAAATTTGAAGAGGTACCAGGTATCATCCAAGAACGTTGGCTCTAAGATGTTGGGTTGAGCCGGCTCTCAGGCATCCAGTCGAGGGCTGACGCTTTTCCAAGCGCTTTCGATTCCCTCAGAACCCTTGGCGACCAAGGAAAGTGTCTTGTTGCAGATCAGATTATTTTCCGAACGAGCCGGACCGTGCATGCACCGTGGTTTGGGTTTCAGGACGTTGTTTGGGCTTCACGCGGCCAGGGTTTAGGCTTCAGAGTGTTTTGTACTTGAAGTTTCGACGGTATAGATCCTTCGTGGGCATGGTTTAAGTTTAGGCTTCAGGTCAATGGTTTCGGGCGAAGAAAGTTCGCACCTCATACCAGGCACCTGGCAGAGGTCACGACGCTGACAAACGGCACCATCAATATGCGGGTCCTGGAGCACCTGGGCTTGCGGTCGGTGGACATGCCCTGGATCAGTTCTAAAACGGCTAAGTGAAGGGTGGGATTCCCACCCGTGGTGTTTATAGGATACCTCCTGTTCGGACTTCTCTAAGTCAGGTTTTCTGGGGTGTAAGCAGGGCTTTCCATTTTCTTGGGGTTGTGTGTCCTCTTGGCTTTGTGGTTTCGTGGCTCCTTGGCTTTGAGGTTTGTTGGCCAGTTGAGATTCGTTGACAACGTCACCGGTTCCGGTATGTTTCATGCTCATGGCATGAAGTTGGATACAATTGTCATAGATGTCCGCATAGACAGAGCTGACATTGCTTCATGACATTGAGTCAAGGTACGCACGATCAGATTGAAGAAGACAACCTGAATAGGCAATTTGCCGTGCTGCTTGTTTGCTCTGCCTCTCTCTTAGTCTTTCTTCCCTCACCCTCACTCTCATTCTCATTCTCACTCTCACTCTCACTCACTCTCGCTCTCTCTCTCTCTCTCTCTCTCTCTCCGCTATAATCGAGCAACGACCCAAGCATTGCTTTGCCTGCCTCCCTTTGCCCGGGCGAGTGATGCCTCGCAAAGCACAGCATCCGCGGTGACAAAGTAAATCCGCGGTGACAAAGTAAACGTCCGTCGTCCGGGTGCGCTGGTGAAATAGTAGAGCCGGGAGATCCAAGCCAAGCATTGGAACATGTCAAAGCCAAGCACTACATGAACCCACGGTGACGATTCGTCCGTGTTGTCGGCACATGTAGCTGTCCAGGGCTTGCTCGTTTCCGGACCACCCTCGCCTAGAGCCCAATTCAAAAACCGGCCCCAATTTCTGGCTCCACGCCCAATCGCTGCAATCGCAACCCCCACACACGTCTGCGACCCCAATCTCTCCCTGTAGCAATCCCCAAGCAAAGGTACATCCAGGCGGACAGCCCTGGCCTGCAGCTGTTCAGCCTCAATGGGGTGAGCGTAGCCCAACACGGGCCGGCCTGCACCTCGCCCAAGTAGGGGTTGTCTATAGCATGTGGTCTTCTTATGTGCAATTGTGTGTGTGTGTGTGTGTGTCTGTCTGTCTGTCTGTCTGTTCTGTCTGTCCTGTCCTGTCCTGTCCTGTCCTGTCCTGTCCTGTCCTGTCCTGTCCTGTCCTGTCCTGTCCTGTCCTGTCCTGTCCTGTCCTGTCCTGTCCTGTCTGTCTGTCTGTGTCTCTGTGTGTGTGCCCTCGTGTCTTTCGATGTTTCAGTAACGCTGTCGTTCAAGTTCCACGTCAGCCATCAAGGTATGTGGGGACCGGCAACGGTAAGGGTGGGATTGCTCGTTCTCTCTCTCTCTCTCTCTCACTTTTTTCTCCTCTCTCTTTCTATACACACATACATACATACATACATATATATATATATATACGTACACACATATGTATATAGACAAATATGGAGACATATGCCGTAATCTGCTGTCTACTTGTAGATAGGTATGTAAACATGTGCGTAAGTGCAAACAATGTTGCATACCACCTACAAGCCGGATGTTCCCAAACTCAGGCTCCATAGCAACCCGCTTTCTTCAGAGTTCTTAGGCAGGGCATGTGCTGTGTTTTGAAGCTGAACAGACCATCACTGAATCAAGCCCAGGGACCATCATTGCCCAAGAAGGTGGTGTTTCCATTTGGTGTTGCCGCAGAGGGCTACGCATGATGTTGCACATGTGCTTTTCCATTTCGCAGCAAGAGCCAGGATAACTTAATTCCTGCACCTGTGACGCTTGTCACTTGTTCCCAACATTGACAAGCAAGAATCTAAACGAGCTACAACTCCATAGACCTCTATGAAATAAATCCTCCGCCCTTGAACGAACCTTCAGGTTTGGGCCTTCTGGTGGTATCGCGGATGTCGAACGGCTGTGGCATTGCATACCGAGATCTTGGACCTCAGGAGGACTTCCACAAACTTGGCAGAAGCCCAGAACTGTTACATGTGAGCCACGTCAATTCATCCGTGACACGACCATGCATTGACCAAAGACCAAAGCTCCTGGCCACATGAACCTGAAACCCGGAGCCTCAAAAGCTAACGAGCTTTTTGGACTTTTGACCCGAAGTCCGGAACTCAATCCCTCAACCCCCTGCGCTGGAAAGCCTTGACTGGAAATCCCGGGCGCTTTATCAATTCACAAGAGTTGCAGGGCCACGAAGTGACAGCGTATGCGTGGAACTCTGAAGAAGTTCCACGCGCAGGCTACAGGTGGGCAGTCGTGATGCGGCCTGATAGAAAGTGTTGAGTTCCTTGCATCGCCCGTAATGCCTGAGCGACGGGATGCAGACCAAGTCGGGAGTGAGCAAGAACCTTCGCTGTGGGCTGTCTAGCCGTCGTCTTGGAGGGGGTTCAGCAGTTTTCGAGTTCTGAATGGCGGATAGCATGCGAATTCATCCGATTCCAGGTTTTGACGAAGGGCCGCGCAGGGACGCCTGATCTTGGCTTCGTCTGCTGTCTGAAACGGAGGTACTAAGAGTTAGTAGAATTCAATTTGTGATACTCTTGGGCCAACATCCCATTCGCAAACCAACTGAGTTCAGATTACTTGCTCCGGAGGAAGAGCTTCGAGATGATCTTGGAGCATGTAGCGCTCAATTTTGGCCAGGCTTCTCCCGGAGTGGCCGTCTGTGCGTAACCGGCGGCAGTTCTTGGTTGCGGTGAAGGTCCTGCCCATGCTTGAAGCATGTTCAGCAAGATGTGGACGCCTTTAGTTTGTGTGTTGTCTGTCGTGCATTTGGAGGGTCGCTGTGTGCTTTGTTTCTTGTTCCAACGATGCTCTAAGGAAGAAGTAACCTACATTAACCTACAAAACTGGGCATTCAGCAGGGCTATCCCTGCGATCACCTAGTTTTGCGTCAAGTGCTGTGCATCCGATAAACCTTGCACCATGTCGACATGTGATTACTTGAACAGCTTTTCGGAGTTGCCGCGTTTCCGCTAAGTAGAAAAAAGTCTGTACATGCGGTGGCAGTCGGGGGGGCACGACTTGCACAAAAAACTTGGAGGTTTTTGAACATGCTTGCTTGATCAAGCTTGGGGTGCGTCGCCTGACCATGTTGCATGCACTCTAGACTTTGTCGGCCTGGAAGTGATGTGCACAGTATTCCATGCAGGCACAAGGCACAGTCAACTCATGTGATACACATGGCTCGAACTCATGCACCTGAATTCAACGAACGATAACCAGTTCACCTGCCCTCGACACCGAATCAGCCTTCCCCACCAACCAGTGCAGCCCGACCCTGCCTTGATTGAACAGTGGATTCCAGTGTCGATCCTACGTGGAGTCCCGGCCCACTCCTTCCAGCAGAACGTACTCAAAACTGGCAGTGCTTGAATTTTAGAGTGGTCGCTGCGCTGCCCCTCTGTAGGTGGGTCAAGCAGACAGATTGGACGTATACAAGTAGACTGCCAGATGCACGACCCACATCATTCACTGCAAAAACAGCCGAGTCAATGCTGTATCAGCGCTATATAGTGGCTGCTGGTTGCGGAATATTGCTGATGGTGACGCCAAAATTCGGACTTTAGCTCCGCCACATCTCTCACAGGTTCAATCCAACTGGTGAAAACATTGTCGAGGTTCTGTTGCTCTGGGGCGGACAGTCCTTCATGCCGTCTCTGAATCTCTGAACGTGCGATGTCCAACTGATCAGCTTGCTATGAAAAGGTGGTTCGCTTTATCCACGAGTGCATTTCTTCTTTGACTGTTTCTTTACCGAGCTGCACCGTCGGGAGACTTGACAGCACCTGCGCTGCGGCAGGCTGGGCTGATTCTGGCTGTGACACATCTGGTAGCTTAGACGGTGGTGGGGCCGGCATCCGGAGGTGGATCCGGCTTTGTATGTTTTGGTGCTGCAGCGGGCGTCTGTCCGCCTTGGAATCCCGACAGCGCTATGCTTTGCAAGGACAGTGCTGGTTGAAATCATTTGAGGATCTGTATGTGTGGCAGCGTCCCGCTGAAACACATTTTTTTCAAACTGTCCACAAATATCTCGGCCAACTGTTGCCACACATGCGCTTTGTTAGTCGTCAAGTGTTTTCGGCGCTCTCCAGAAACGTTCCTTAATTATCCCGATGTAGTGAAGGATCGTGGGGCTTTCCACCACCATGATGGTGGCAGTCCCAGGCGTTTGTTTTCTGCGTTTAAGAGTGCGCAGCATACATCACCCTGAGCTGATCGCTCAATCCCTGGCCGTGTTTGCATCGAGCTGCGGTGCACCGTCAGATGATTCATCGGTGACTGGTGATGTGATGATCAGGCAATGCCGCCGCGCCGAGAATGTCGTCGATCCTGTAGGGGTTGCTTGGCGCGCAGGGAAAGAAGGCCTACGTGCTTGGATGCGGCAATTTGAAGGGTTCACTCGAAGTTTCAGAGATGAGTGAGAAGACAGTGACCAACAGGTCTGAAGCCGTGCGGCTTTTGCAATCCGGCGAGGTGTATCACCCGAGTAACGTCGCCACACCAGGCAGGCCAAAAGCCGGATGATGAAGCTTCAGATCGCATTATGATTACCCGGATCTGATTGCATGGAAGAAGTGCTGATGACGAGTGATAACCATGAGCTCGCTTGCGTGCGGCAAGCTTTACACTTCGCAGGGCCCGGCGGCGAAACTACAGAATGGTGCATATGCAGCTGTTGCACTGAGCATGTGGAGCATGCGACCACTTGGTGCGCCGGAATACTTTCGCAGGGGCAGTGAAGCACCTTTGGGTTGCTTGTGTTACGATACCGACCCACTTGTTTACACTTCGCAGGGCATGACCGGCAGCGAAACTACAGAATGGTACATATGCAGCTGTTGCACTGAGAATGTGGAGCATGCGACCACTTGGTGCACCGGAGTACTTTCGCAGGGGCAGTGAAACACCTTTGGGTTGCTTGCGCTACGATACCGATCCGCTTGGTGGTCTAAAACCCAACTTGTCAACTTCTGGCCTCTTCTCGGGTCGTCTTATTCTGAAAGTTTGAACTTTTAAGAGCGTCAGTCCGCGCACACCTTGGCTTGTTGGTTTGTAAAGTTTATGTCTCACTCATGCATCCTTCCTCCTATCGGGCTTGCCATGATACATGCGAGGCTGCGATTTGTTACGATGTCGCAGAGGAGAAAGGCATGCCAGTCGACTTTCCGGTCATCGTGGACATGCGCTTGAGTTTCGAGCAGGAGGACAAGTGAAAAGACCAAGACCACAACGAGAAGGCCGTCACGGACTGCATGGAGAAGAAGCACCTTTCCGAAAAAGGCGCAGTTGACCGTGACGAAGGTCTGGGGTTCGATCGTGAGGACGGTTGAGCGAGGATCCGGGACGGTGTCTTTGGAATTCACCGACCAACTGTACCACTAAACCGAGCCATGTCGGTGCACGCTTTTCTGCCCACTTCCAATTGATGGTTTCGCACCGGCGCATTCACGCATTCTTCTGCGAACACCCGAGCAGGGCCTGACTCTACGTCGATGACATTCTAGCAGTGCTCTGCCCAGCAAGGCACCGTGCCCAAGTAGTTCTGATAGTGGTCCTGCTTGCAGCCCCGCACACCGCAATCAGTTGGCAGACAGCACCGGTCTGCTGTCAAGTCATTTAACGACGGACGTTCTGCGTGCACTGCGAGACTATTGAGCTTGTTCAGTCAAAAATTCGCAAAAGGCTTCGAGTGCAGCTGCGCAGTTAGCAAAAGCCAGCTCAAGTTCCGCACAAACTCCGGAGGCCACTCTTGGGTCCGTTGACATGGGCCACCACTCTCAGTCCACCTTCGCTCCTTTATGGCTCCGCTGTGCTAGGATCAGCTTGAGTCGTTTTTTCGACGGCTGTGACGAATCGGCTGCAACGCATTCCGCCAGGTTTCTATAGCTTCCTCGCAACATTCGCAACGCACAGTTGGGCGAAGTGGGCTCACAGCTAACATTAATATCCACCGCAAGTCCGGTGTTGGCGGCATCCCCCCATCACATGTAAGTGTCGGCGTTAGTGGATGCGCCATTCGGATTCTTCCCGCTCCGAAATCCACCTCGCGCAAAACAGCAGGTGTGTTCTAGCCGATTTTTAGCCTCTTGCCGCGGCAGTGTTTTGCGCACGAATAACTCACGTCCGGTGGTGCCCTCTTTTGACATTGCGGATGCCTTTGCAGGGGATCGGTGGTAGGTGATCTTGAAGACACTTCTCTACTAGAAGTGTTTATCTATCCAGTTGCACATGTCAGTCACGTCTGCGATGCAGGTTTTGTGTGTTTGTTGTTGGGCTTCTGTTGCAGCAGCAGGCGTGTTTTGTGCACATTTGTCCATGTTCACCATAGCACATCCTATCTTAGTGACGTGCTCTATCTTGTTGTTTTCCACAATTGGCTCTTGACAGCCCCTTAGAACGCGCTCTTCGCCAGCGAGGCTACATGCAGGGTAGGCAACAAGTCCTGCACTGAGGGGCAAATCATAAAAAAACATCCGCGATCGAAGGCTGTATTCTTTTCTTTTGGCTTTCTCCACTGGATTCCATAGTTTGTGGCTGTGGCGGTGGAGGGTAAAACCACTTTCTTGCTTACATTCATCCTTAAAGAAATTGGCTTCGTACTTCGGCACGGGGCTACTCCATATCGCATCTTTTCGTGATTGTTGCAGCGCATGAAAGATGATTTCCAGCATGTCCTTCGTGTGTTTCTTCATGGTGATGTACAACATGGCGATAGCATGGACAATGTGTGTGACAAGTTGGCGCAGCTATCTATACCAAGATTCAGCACACGTGTGGCGAGATACATCGGGATCAACCTTGCCGAGATCATCGCGAAGCCTACGGACAAAAAGCTACCACGTGATTTATTCCAAAACGCATCATTCTTGGTGTTCTCTTGGATGTACATGGGCTTCCCCTCCAGTGCACAGATGCTCGATAAAGTGCAGGGTTTATTTGTGGTTTTGGCTACTTGGATACGACCCTGGGGCAGGAACAAATGCAGATCCAACAGAGAGGTTTGGAATACATTCACTTCTACAAGTATCGTGCTCGCATTACACCGGTTGGTTACTGGGAGGTCCACTAAACATAGATTCAGTCATGGCGCGTGCCTTTGCACCTCAAATCCAAGAAGCATTGTTACAGCGCAATTTCGAGCAACAGTCGTGGAGAGATTATTGCGAGTATTTGTTCAACGCTATCTGGGATGCCACCTCACCTCGGGAGGAATCGTGTGTGTATCAGTGCTTCAATGCAGCGTGTAGCACTTGGTATGTTGGCAAAGCAAACCTGGTTCGTCGAGAAGGGCAACATGCATGGTGTGGTTTCGTGGCTCGTTTCAAATAACATGTTACTCTTACCATACGTCGAAGTTTGCATCAGTCCCATCGTCAGCGTTATAAAATGTGGGCCCAACACCCCATACACGCTATGTTGTTTGTGCCCGTTCTTTTCGGAGAGAAATCCTCTATGCTTCACTATGAGAGTGCATGCATACGTCTGCTACAACCACCGACGCAGACACCAAAGCATACAGCGAATGCTTCCAACCAGAAGCGTCATCGTCCTTTCCCACGTTTTCGGCAAAAACCAGATTTGCAAGATGAACTACGACTCAATGTTCTACACTGTTTGCAGTCGTCTCCGGGGTTGTCGACTACTATTGCTGCAAGCTTGTGGGAGTTCACGGACACGATCAAAAGCATCTCTTGCATTCAGCATGTTGACCAGCACTACATCACAGAACGTCTTTATGAGCGCTGTTATTCGCTGCTTCTCATCCTGTATCTTGCAGTATGTCGTAACCGACTGGATTACAAAAAAGTTTGGATGTGGAGGAATCCTTCGGAGAGGTTATTGGAGATTTGGCATCATGCGCAATTTTTGGATCATACCCGGAAGTGCAGAGTGCGCAGCAAACTCGAAAGGTTCATGTCATCTGCTCGACTTCTGCCGGTACGGCTTCATCATATCAAAATCCCCGTCATTCCCGCTGCCAAAGTGGCAATTTCATATATTGCAAAGCTCATGCGCCAGCAGTTTC
The DNA here is from genome assembly GCA_905221615.1 of Symbiodinium sp. CCMP2592. NCBI lineage: Eukaryota > Dinophyceae > Suessiales > Symbiodiniaceae > Symbiodinium > Symbiodinium sp. CCMP2592. Next base: position 582,799 of record CAJNDT010004580.1, read on the forward strand.
CTCCCTTGGTTGTCAGATTTCTGCTCTCCAAATTGCGTTTGGTCCCTGCAAAAATGTGCAACTTGGCCGACCAGTTGTCAGACCAGGTTTCTGCGGCAAAGAAGTTCAAGGTTCAGGATGTACAAAATATGCCTGAGGAGCTGCAGGAGTTCTACAACAAGCGCTGTGACGTGTTTAAACTGCCTTTTCACGTCCATATCCCAGTACCTCCTACGACACATGAAATGGTCAGCCTGCTCACTTCTCAATTGTACCAGTGGTGTCAACGAGTTCGTCTTTCAATCGACATGGACAACATTTGGCAAGCAGTGTCGAGTACGGTGCCCTCGCCGCGAAATTCCGGTCGTGCCACTATTCAGACTATCATTGATTTCATTCGCCAAGAGCACCCGTACGCAGTTTTTGTTCCTTTGGACAGGGATATCAAACGACGGGCTGCCATGGATTTGGGTGGTTATTGGTACAGGCTATTCCACGGGTACATTCAAGATAGTGAGTACTATGCCCTCAGACCCGATCTATCAGTGGCAGATGCGGCGAAGTGGCGTCAAAACCGTATGGAGGAAATGTTGCTTGAACACATGCGTACTCGACGAGCTTTGTGTGCCGAGAACATGCCCAACGCATACCACAACTACAAGGGGAAGTGTCTTTATGATGAACTTGGTGGTTTGCAGTGTGACAAATCTCACAGCCATGAGCGCGAGGTCATCAGTGCATTCAGGGACCCACTCCAACAAGTTCTACAACCTTATGGGCGAGCTTTACGCTTGGCAAAAAAGTTTAGTGGTGAAGAGTGCTGGACGTTATGGGACCAATCGAAACTCACCGAGGTTTTGCATGAGAAAGTCAAATGCCTCCGATATGATGTACACTTCGTCAACAGGTGCCCGTGCGGTAAACAGAAGCTTCATCCCCTCGGTATCGTTAAAGTGGATGCGTCGCAATTCTTCAAATCTGCCTCGACTACCAGATGCATCGAAAGGTCGCGTCAAATGTTTCAGCGATTACAGCAGAGACTCGGTGTGCAAGGAGTCGCAGTGCGGAAGACATCTCGTTCATCGAGTTTCCTTGTTAAGCACAAGCGCAAGATTTCGGGAGCGTATCGAGTTATACGTGCCCAAGATATCTTACAAGCTATGCGGTTTGCGGCTGGCGACAATTTGTTTGTCCTTGGAGATGCGACTGTCGAGCGAAAACACGGTTGGGCAATGGGCAACACGATGTCTTCGGCGGCTACGTGCATTGACCTCGAACATGAAGTGTTTGTTTTACATAATGACCGTAATCGCGCACGCGAACTTGGTTGGACACATGGTGGTTTTCGTATGTCAGAGTTGGTCCAAGGGCTGCAACATGTCGATGATGCCATTGTCTTCTCCAAGGTCTTGTGTGGTGACTGCCTTTGGCAGGGTATGCAGAAACTGTGGCCAACAGATGTCGGTATCACGCTGGAGAGTTCGTCAGCCACTTGTGGCGCAAGAAGACGTAGCGTGCAGGTGGCCTAGTTCTGCCCCGTAGTTCTCCTACCAGCGGCCTCCTCACATGAGATGATATGCGCTGGGCAGTTTCCGTGTACAATCCTTTTTGCTGCAATCGTGCAATACGTCGAGAACAAGTCGTCAAAGAGCTTAGCCATTCTCACATTATCGGCATTGTCGGCACGCAGACTCGGGCATCAATTGCAGCACAACCTGTTACGCAGTCATCAGTATGTGGTCACACTTGGATTGAATGGGGCAGTGGGCCAGGACCTGCAGAACAGGCGGCGGGGGTCGCTGTGGCCTTCCGTAGCAAAGTATTCCGCGAGTCCAACATTCGACAAGTTTTCGAGCCGCCATCAGATTATGCTGGCAGGTTTGGTGCTGTGCGCTTGGTGCGTGGAGATGTGGACATGTGTGCAATCGTTGTGTACCAGTATCCTGAGCCTCGCCCACCGTATGCGGAAAAGCAGCGACGCCGCGCCAATCGATTGTGGCAATATGTGTCCTCTTTCATTGACAGACTACCCCATAGGTGCATTCCCCTTCTGCTCCTTGATGCTAATGGTCACACGGGGTTCCAACGCATACAGGGGTCATGTGCTGTCATTGATAGCGCTGCTGTTGGCACTAAGGGGGTGGAACTTGAAAACTTCAATGGACATGCCTTACGCATGCTGCTTGAGCACCACCACATGTGTGCTGTCAACACTTACTACGACGCGGGTTGGACGTACTACGCCACCAATCAAAGAGGCACGCGAGCTGATTATGTATGTGTGCCGCAGTCAAAGCTTGCAAATGTTAAAAAAGTGTTGCGTGCACTTGGACAAAGCTAGGTGTCTGCAGTATCATGTGTGCCCTGGCTTGCGTGACCATGTCCCTTTGTCTGTCGAGTTTGTGCATGAGTTGGCCTGTGATGGCCAGATGCGTCGTCGGCACATCAAGTTTGACCGGGATGCTCTTGCACTTGATGCCCTTGCCGGCAAGAATCGGCACGCTTTTCTGTCAACCGTTGATGTTGGTTGTGAAGCTGCTTTGCGGGAGATGGGTGATGCACCCCTACCTCCCTCGCTGGTGTTTCAGAAGCTGCAGAACGTCGTGCAAGATGCCGCTGTTGAGCACTACAGTGCCAAGTCGCCTAAGTACAAGGAACGGAAACCGGACACGGCTCTTGCACTGCAACTCACCTTGGATGCAAGGCATGACATTGAGCAAACTTGTGTTCAGCCTGCTCCTTTTGATTCCCTACAGTTTCGTTTCAACATGTTCGCTCGCTGGCGGCAATTCGCTCGATTCTGGAAGTTGCGTAGGCAGTCGGATGTGTTGCTCAAACGCGACGCCCGAGAGTTGCAGCAGGCCCGAATGGAAGAATTCAACCATTGTTGGGCCAAGCGTGATGTCAGAGGGTGTCACCGTGTTAGCCGCTTACTTTCAGGGTTTAGGATGGGACCGAAGCAACTCAGGTACGATCGACCAAAATCTGTTCGTCCAACTTGTCAGGAGTGGAAGCAGTATCTTGCGCAACCTGGCCCAGACGGAGGTTGTAGCGCGACAGTTGTTTCCTGGGATGACGTGTTGCTGCATGCATGTCAACCGAAACCGTTGCAAAGGCACATCCTGTCTGCGCACCAGCTTGCAGACGCTGACTGGGCGGGGGTCCTGCATCACGCGCGGGACCTGCCGTTACGCAAAGGTTTCCCCACATGGAGTGTTCCTGCTGAAGTGTGGCGACAGCTACTGCACCCCAAATGGCGCGTGTGCTCTCGAAATTTCGGGGTCGGGTTTGAGCAAAGTTTGCAATATCCCATTTGTAATTTTCAGAAGCTTTTCTTCCGGTTGTTGTTGTCGGTCCGAGTGTACGACGAAACGCCGGTTCAGTGGCAACGCAGCCAAGTCGTGGAGGTCAGCAAACACAACGGAAAAAGCAAATGCGCAGGGGTACGTGCAATCAACAACTTGGATCCCTTGGGGAAGCTCTACTACCGTTGGATCAGCAGTCGGTGTCGGACACACCACCTCCGGCCGTACGCGTCAGCATACACCAAGGGTAAATCTCGGATTAGCTCTATGCTGCAGCAGGAGGTCCTTGGTTGGCGTGCAAAACGGGCTAAGGTTTCTGTCCTCACCTCGTCCCATGATGTCGCGAATGCCTTCTACTCACCGAATCGGCAGGTGCTCTCGAGCAGAGTGTCTGAAATCGCCAGGCATCAGGACTGTTCTCTTCTGCAACAACGGCGTGAGCGTGCCTTCATGTCCATCGCTGCATGCGATGGACAGCTTGATGTGCAGCCGGGATCCGGCATTTTGCAAGGAGATGGGTTTGCATGTGTGTTGTTCTTGGAGGCATATCACCCTGCCCTTGATGCATGGCATGCAAGCTTGTCTCAGGCAGTGGGGGATGAGTTGCTCGCAACGGACCCGGTGTCAGGTCAAATCCTTGACCTTGCCACAACTTCATATGCGGATGATGTGTGCCGAAAGTATGTGGTACAATCTGCAGAGGATATGGCGCATAGAGCATATCTGTCCAGCGCGCTCCTCGAAGAGGCTTTGGGTCAAATTGATCTTGCTCAGAACGAGGATAAACAGGCACATCACGTTGTGTTTAGAAGCACCAGCGCGGATTCAAACATGCGTACTGCATATGGTGGAGACTTGGTGCCAGGTCGTGTCGTCAGGTGTTTCAAGTATCTTGGAGGTCTGTCGCATTACTCTGGTGGAAATGCCGCAGAGATCAGTGCTAGGATACAGGCTGCAAGGACAGGGTGGTGCTGCATGGGTAAGTTCTGGAGTAAACCATGCACCGCCAAGAGGCCAGTGCTTAGCATCTTTAAGTGCCACGTGTACTCCCGGCTTGTGTCAGGGTTGGAAGCCCGTGTTTTGCTGCAGGGCGAATTTGCCAAGCTTGATCGGACCGTTCTCACGTATGGGCGAAAGCTCATGCGAGGCGCAGCGTGTGTCAAGATCACTTCTGAGGATGGGTCCACGCAATACCACGCGTTACCGTCCATCAATGTTTGGAGATTCTTGCAGTTGGCCCCGGCTTGTGTGGAGTTGCAAATCAGGCGCTTGCGGTATTGGCAAAGTGTTGCCCACAGACCACACTTGCATGCCGCCACCCTTGCAGCTGTTTTTGGCAAACTTGTGCTTGAAGCAAGGCCTCCCGTGGATGCTGCAGGCAAGCTTACGCCATATGCCAACCCCTGGGCGGTGCAGTTCAAAGAAGACCTTGAAGCCTTGGGAGGTTGCGACGATGGTAGAGACCTTGCTGCACAGCTTGATGGTCGCGTGTTGCTGGTTTTCAGCTTGTACCGAGAGTTGTTTGTGGCGATTGATTGCAGTGTGCTGCGAAGGCAGTTCTTATCCGTGGCAATCCCACCACCTGAGTTTGTTCAAGCCCCCATACTCGCACCTCCAGACCCGGTTGAAGTCGACAGACCGCACAAGTGTGACTGTTTGCTTGATGACGGTACTCCATGCGAAGCATCATTTGCATCGTGGCAGCGTCTTGTTGTACATAAGACAAGTACAAAGACAGGTACGCACGGCCAGCCATCGCTTGCTAGGCAGGCCACAGTGGCAAATGTGTGCCCTTGGTGTAGGCATATCTTTGCGACAAAGCGGGTTGCGCAACAACATATTCATCGAGCGCTGCGCAAGCACCGGCAAAGGTTCTAACACTGTTTTTGCAGTGGTGCCTGAGAGTTTATGCTGTCCTTTTTGCCAACATGAGCATGACAGTATGGATGAGTTGCTCACATGCATTACCGCACATGTTGTCGGACCAAACTCGTAGGGGGTCTGGTTTCGTTGTGGGTGCGGCCTTAGTTCCGTCCAAGTGCCCCGTCAACATGAATCAGTGGCTCGCATCTGGTGACGCTCGACCTGCCAAGCATCCACGCAGCGAAGCAGCAACACCACAGGAGCTCGACATGCACCTAGTGGGGAAACTCTTGTTACTGTTGTCCAAGTTGTCGCTACGACACAGCCTCGAGATCAATGAGCTCCAGTCGGCCACATTCAAGACCATCGTGATGGGCAGGGAGTCCTCGCTCATCAGTGAGGCACAGGAAGCAACACGCTCGTTTGCTGAGAAGGCCAAGAACGCCAGAGAGACACGCAATAACAAAGCGATCGACGAACTGGGCGAGCCGCAGTACCACAGCTGGGCAGCTCTGATCAAGGTGGCAGTGGAGGACACGGCCATGTCGCAGCAAGATCGAGACGTTCTGACTGCACATTTCAATGGAGTGAGGTCTGTAGCCGATCTTACGGACAAGGTGTTCATCGCCAAGGTCAAGCGGTGCTATGACAAACGCGTGAACAAAGTCCACCTCGCAGTATGTGCTGAGCTGAGCCCCGTACTTGATGCCTTGCTACGTGCCATGAGTCGCGCCGGAGGGAAGATCAAACACGGCCAGCCACCACGCAGCGGGAATGACAGGGAGCTGCAGGATCTTGTGGACAAGCTTGCTAAGATCGTCCAAGACGATTAACGAGTGCGAGCACTGAGCGGGTGCACGGAGCATGCGTAAGCCATGCTTTCCGGGGGTGGGGTGCAAGACTCTCGTGCCGTAGACTCTAGTCGGGCCCTGAGTTCTTGCTGTCTCCAGTGGCGGCGTTACAGCTTGTGCTGTGCTGTCGTGTGCTGTAGGAGGTTTGTGTTTCAAATGCTGTGGCGGTCATTTCTGCGATATGCCACCTGCTCAGCCATGACACTTGGACGTCAGAGGGCTGTGGAAGAAGGAGAGTTCGTCATCACCTCTGCATGGTGCTTTGTATTGCGACGGTTCGATGCGGTTTCTGCACGCTCGAGTATCTTTGTTGGGACATACATCAGACTCTCTTTGTGATGTTCCTTGTTACGTTCAACCTTACATGCCAAATGCAGCGTTCGCGAGTGGCATACAGCCGCACCCGCACGTGTCTCATGTTGCTCTGTTTGTGGGGTCCGAGGTACAGAACATATCACACATCCAGAACTATTTGTGGTGCAAACTCTCCATGTTTGACAAGCTTGTTATGGGATCTTGGGAGTTGGGCCGTGAAGCCGTTGCACAGATGGTGGCAGAAATCCTTCGCTTGTTATGGCCATGTCGGTGGGCTGCTTCTAGTTTGCACCAGTATCCTAGACACAACCAGTCTTGTTTTGCATGTGCAGTTCGCAAGTTGGGGCAGTCGTTGCGACGTCAACCTGTGTCTGCTTTATCGGATTGCTTGCTCCAGGTTTTGGTGGATAGAACCCACACATGTGATTAGGCTCCAAGACCGGATGGCGTGGTATAACCGTGGGGGCCAGTGGCATGGCAGCAAACAGTCGCAGCAGTATGGCAACAACCAAATGCCAGAGTGGCTGTATCCAGCATACTACCGGGAGAAAGCACAGCGCCAAGCACTGGAGCAACAAGTTAAAGATCGCGAAGCTAAAGACGCCGTTGACGACACCAAGCGGATGATCAGCAACGAAGTTCAGACAGCATTGAAGCCTTTGACAGAATCCATTACAAACGTTTTTGGAATGCGGCAGCGCAGCAAAGACAAGCTTGAGGCAGACAAGGTGCAGCCAGCAACATCATCTACGTCTTCGGGGTCCATGTCGAGGCTTCCTTTGCGAGCTCTACTTCGGAATGATTCCAATGAGTCGTCACAGCCTTCGCCGCCGAGGCCAAAAAGTCGTCGCAAGCATTCGCGCTCAAGATCCCTACAGCGATCCATGTTTCGTCAGCTGATGGCGTCTATGAGCAGCAAGGGTAAGGACAACAAAAAGGACCACCAGGACAAGGGCAGGAAGCGACGCAAGCGTGAAGAACCATCCACTTCATCGTCATCGCCTCCGAGCTCCCATGGTCGCAAGCGCGGACGCCGAGCGAGTAAAGGACACCATCACCGCAACAGGGACCACAAGCACAGCAGCCAGCGTGATGATCGTGACAGTTCCCCGGAGTTGCGCGTGCCTGAGGACAAGGAGGCAACCCACAATAAGAAGACTTTGACACAACAACGTGCTCAGAAGATCGTATTCGTGATCGCCCCCAGCGCGAAGGTCGAGGAACTCCCCGATCCAGAGGCAGATAGGGATGCTTGGATCAACGCGGTAGCCAACCTGACCACCAAGAGCAAGTTGGACGCTATCATGCAGACCAATGCCATCAGCACTTCTTCCACTCACAACAAGTCCAAGAAAGTTGAGCTCATCGTCCAGTTCATGCTGAAAGAGTGAGTCTGTGTGAAAGCAGAAGCATGTGCGGAATCATTGGTGGTTGCAGTCGAAACTTTCGCCGTCGATTGTTTCAATGCGGCATACTGCTGATGCTACCGTTTTCTCTCTTGTGTGACGGCCTGCGTGCTCTGGCATCCCTCATAATGCCTGCACGTGTGAGCTGGATTTTCGCTTGCACGGTGACCCTTTGCGCTATGGGCACAGTGATTGAACTCATCACTCGGGCATGTTCACCCAACTGGTTTGACATGCCCGTAAGCAGTAATCTTGAAGACACTTCTCTACTAGAAGTGTCTATCCAGTTGCACATGTCAGTCACGTCTGCGATGCAGGTTTTGTGTGTTTGTTGTTGGGCTTCTGTTGCAGCAGCAGGCGTGCTTTGCGCACATTTGTCCATGTTCACCATAGCACATCCTATCTTAGTGACGTGCTCTATCTTGTTGTTTTCCACAATTGGCTCTTGACAGCCCCTTAGAACGCGCTCTTCGCCAGCGAGGCTACATGCAGGGTAGGCGACAAGTCCTGCACTGAGGGGCAAATCATAAAAAACATCCGCGATCGAAGGCTGTATTCTTTTCTTCTGTTTTTTCTACATGGGCTCACCTGAACGCCTCAGCTTACGCGCTGAGTCGAGGCTGCGGCTTCATGTCGTATCGTGCATCACCCTCGCAGCTTATACAGTCGCTGCAAAGCAGCCTGGACGGTTTTCCTCAGAGCGAAACCTGTTGCGCTGAAACAAAAGTTGTCCGCGTAGACTGCTTGCCTCCTTATTGCATGACGTGACATGCGTGTCTTGATCCATGCGGGCATGCCAGGCACTTCGGCTTCCTTTTTTGCCTCGAAGCGAGCAAGGGGCGTTCTTTATCTAAAAGAGTGGCTCGAACTCGGCATCGCACTGCCACAAACTGTACATTGTTCAAGTCTCATGTCTCACAGCTTCAAGCACGCTATGTTCTTCAAGCAGAGGTTAGTATAGAGGCTACTGGAGGACTGCCATGTGCTGCTGCATGCTCATGCAATGAAAAAGCATGTGTTCTGCTGTGCTTTATGCAGGCATGTGACATGCACGATAGTTCGGACGACCCATCTCTAGCGCAAGCTTGGGCATCACGATTCTGACCAGTATTGCTTTGTGCCGTCGTACGGACGTTCTGCGGCCAGCCGGTTGAAGAGTTCGCACCCCCATTAAATCATATTTGCAAAGGTTTTGGACGCAGGTTTTCGGTTGGATAGTCCGTTTTCCAGACCGCGTTCGGGGTTGGGTTCCGCTTGAAGTTTGCCCTACCCTTTTTGGTAGTGTTGCCGCAAGCCTAGTCAGGAAAGCATCCTCCAAAGCTCCGCTCATTTCATGGCGCAGCCAGACTCTTGAATCCAATGGAAGCTTTGGTGGTGATTGCAGTGGCATGCAGTCCACTTCAACGTCCCGGTTCCAAACCTTTGCCCAAGGAATGGGCGGCGCTGCAACGGGTGCTGGAATCCGGGGACGACTGGCTCAGCCCTGGGTCTGTAACACTGGTTTTTTTTTGTGCATGTCTATGTTTGTATGTTGGCGCATTTCTGCTTGAGCATTACAGGGGTTCTTGCGAGACCCGTTTGCCAAGGATGTTTGAACCCCGTGTAGATCCCCAAAATGTGAAGACCATGCACCATGCACAGTGTACGCCCCAAAGAAGAGAGCAGAACCACTGCGACGAACACGACCACCACGATGACCTCGCGATAACGACGACCACGACGACGATGGTACCAAGAGGAAACCACCAGGAAAACCCCACGTTGGACAGGCAACTTCCCCCGTGATGTACTAGCCGGATTCTGAGACTCGACCAATATGTTGTTTGTTCTGTGCTGGCGGGGTTCTTGCGTTTTCAGGCCAACGCGTTTGAATTCACAATCCTTCCCTTTTTCTGGAGGACGTGGCCGCACATCATGGGACACGAGCCGTGCCACGGCGCGCCCGTGGGGTTCTGCCAAAACCTGTTTTTCTTCAAAACTTGGCACTAAATGCAAGAATCGTATGATTCCATTGCGTGCATCATGCACTTTGAGGCAACACACGTGTTGGCCACAGGGGGAATGTACATGTGGTGCCTCGCAGCTGGAGTCAGCTTGAGTGCGTTAGCAGTTGTATTGAGAATATGACCGTGTATGTTCGCAGCTGTGAAGGCAAACTTCAAACCGTGTAAGCACGTGATTTGTGTTCTTGCGCCAGTGGGGGTGTACACGAAGACACGAAAGGTCACCGAACACTTGAAGTCAAACAGCACGAAGTTGAGGTTTCTTGTGTTATTGCTTATGTTCGTGCCTTCGCTGGTAGTGCAGATCCTTTTTTTTTTTTGTGTTTGCACTGTTCCTTCGCGAGGTTGCTACATTTTCGAACCCCGTTTCAGCGTCTCGTGTGTTGTTTTTGCTGTTCGGCATTAAGGAGTGTCGCCTTCTCGCCCTTTCGCTGTTCTGGTTCTCGCTTTTGCGCTCTCCTGTTGCAGTGCAGCTCGCCTCCGCAGATTCCTAGTTGAGTTGTCCTCCACACAGTCACAAGCACCAAGGTCTTGAGCCGTGTGCAATATCCCGAGGATGGGTGACGTTTCGGATTGTGGATGGAGGATAGTTCATTTACTTGACCCTTGTGTGGTCGGAACTCGCAAGGTTGGGCAATGTAGACATTTAATGTCTCATCAGCATCGCTGTGCTTTCGGCTTACAGATGCGGGTGAAGGTTGGGGGCGCGATTTCAAGCCATATATAGGGTGCACGATTCTCAGTTGTGTAGCGTGCGCGATCTCAATATCGAAGCGAAGATCTAGTTACCTCAATCGCGCCGAGTATACTGCGCCTGAAATTTTCAGACCTTCTTCAGCAAACAGTTTTGGCATGGGGTTCTTCGCGCTGAGTACGTTGTGTTCTAGATAATTAATGCCCTCCAGGCCTCGTGTGCACCTCGTATTGGCCAAATGCCCGACTTACTCCCCCAAGGTCCTGATGTCGACTCACACTTGGATGCAGTGGCAATGCTGCTGGAAAGCTCGGCTGCGCAGCCCGCCGTCATCGTGGAGCTTCTGGGCATGTCCATTCCCCAAGCCTGAGCAATTAGAGCCGGTGAGGCTTTAGGACTCCTGTTCTATACACACTCAGAACAAGATCGCCTTGAATGCTGCACCACAGCCCAACTTACCCTTCAATCTCCCAACCGCAAATTCCATGCCATACCCCGAAGACCTTACTGGCCTTGCTGTCGCCTTTGTCAGGCCCTCTCCCCAACCCTGAATCCGAGCAGTAATCCTTAAAGCTCTGAAGTCAACATGCGTCTGAGGCTTGGGAAGTTTGCGGCCGCTGCAGTGGCCTTCACTAACCCAGGCTCAGCCAAAGAGGATGCCTGGACGCGCCGCAGGGATCTGCATCCAGGGTGCAAGTTTTGAGCTTTCGTTTTTTTCAATATGTTTTGTTGGGTTTCGCAAACCCGCATACTGCTGGAAAACCAGGTGACTACTATGCGATGACTACTTTCTATCTGCTTGAAGCCATGCGCAAATGGGAAAATCCGGATGAACATGACGGAGTCGTGCAACGCGGCCGACGAGTTGTATTCCGAAGCTTCCAGATACCTGAACCATGATTGAAAGGGTTTCCTATGCTGATATGTTTGTCTTAGGCCTGTAGGTATAGGTTTGTGCTGAAGCTCCTTGCCTGCTGGTTTACGTTGGACGACTCCGAGTTAATGTGTGGTGTCAGGTTTGCAGTCCTGCTAAGCATTCTGATCATGTGCGCAGGCAATACTCACCATCGTGTCGAAAACCACAGGCTCAAAGGACTCGACGGTCCAACCCCCACCAAGAACAAACGTGCCAATCGCGTGCACAGCAGTGAGTTTCGGGAAGCTCCACGTGCGTGGAATTTGGGTAAGCTAGAGTCATTTAGGCCATTTATAAATCACTTACAGTCAGAGTTAAAGGACTTTAGCAACTAAGTTGTAAGTATTCGCTAAATACTGAGCAAATATATTCGTATAAGAAAGCTAATTTCCGGTAAATGATTTCCGTGCTGAAAACATAGGTTTTCGACATCCAGCAGTCTTGTATGAACAGGCGGCGTATAGCTGCACAAAGTGATACAGTACTTGAGATAGCGGGCACGTTGACATTGCGTTTACAAACACATGTTGCCGGCACATAAAGATAGTACAGAATCCTCTTGATGGTTAGGCAGATTTCTACACTATGTACCGTTGTTGGTGCCCTTGCGCAGTCAAAACACAGGCAGCGCTGTCAAAGATTCAGTTTTGCCTTTCTGTCTCAACACAAGGTATGTGCCGTGCCGGCCTCTTCCATGCAAGCGTAAGGTCCCACACAAGAATCATGCGTCAGTGACACCACTTGCACGTGTTCAGCCACGGTCCAATTCCAAAGTCCGAGGATTTCAGCAGAGGACGTAGAGTAGCTGGATCTTTGTTAGCAACGTTCACTTGCACACTTCCAAGTCTTGCACAGTACCTGCCCGGTTCCTTCTGGCCCAAATCACTCAAGGCGGCCACGGCCAGGACCAAATTAGAAGGCGACGCGAGCACTCGAGAGCTGCAGATACGAATCGTATGTGCTTTTGGCCAGTTTTTTTGGCCGCTGTCTTTATGGAACTGTGCAGCAAACCTACCTCAGTTCCTGCCCTCAGCGAAACTCCGCGACTGCATCACTGACCTCCCTGCCTGGAATCTCAGCGCAGACAAAGCATGGAGCCCCCCGTGTGTGCTGTCAGGCCAGGTGGACGGTAAATCAAAGTTAGGACCAGCTAAAGGAGCATTCTGTCTCACCCGAAAGTCTGCGTCTAAGCATTCTACAACTCAGAGTTGCAGAGCTGCAGGTTGCATGCAGGCCATGGCTAAGGCGTATCGAGAAGCTTGCTTTCTTGGTACCTGCGCTGTGCGTTTTACTACCATCGCAAGCGGATCACCAGGTCTCTCAGCCCAGCAGTGGGTTTAGCTATACATAGTTTCCCCGATGAGGTAGAGTACAAACCCAGCGTAGCGGTGCAAGTGCTACAAAAACGCGGCCAAGCTATGCAAAGATGCCCAAGCCGCTCAAGTCGCACAACGTCAATAGCGGCCAAGCCGCTCCGGCCTCACAATGCCAGAAGCGGCCAAGCTGCCCAACTCCTATACCGAGGCGGCCGAGCCGCTCAAGACTCTATATACGCCTGCATGACCGCATGAGCCCTGTATATATAAGCCAGCAGGAGTTTAAAGGACCGCGCAAACCTACCAAACTGCTGTGCAAGATTCGGTCTTGACAAAGACCACAGTGGCAAGCGCTGCAAGCACGGGCGCTGCATCCGCGCAAGCAAGCAAAAGACCCCCTCATTTTTCTTGGCTGCAGAAACTCAAACCCTTCCACGTCCTCGGGTGTTACATCTCGCAGAAAATCGTGCTGCCCGGTTCATAATGATTCTCTAGTTGGGCCGAAGATTTCACCAATTCAACACCCACCTACAGCCGCTATGTGAGATTCCAGCGAGCAAACAGCATGCTCGTAACTTGCCGTAAAGCAAACTTTCGATAAATGAAGCTAAATGAAGCTATCTAAACGGATGTCTGATGTCTCTGCATGCAAAAAGAAAGGTGCAAAATTACGGTCAACTTATAAACGGATGTATGTCCTGCAGCATCCTACAACCACATATAACTACTTGCAACATATGTAAAGCTATTGAATTAGTTGCAGCTCGACCTGGCCAATTGTAAGTCACCTATGCCACTTAGAACTCGTTTATATAACCCCTGTATAAGCCCTTGATACTCCATTTGCAAATGGCCTAACTTGAAGCCTGCCCCGCAAGCACAGCCTGGCTAGACCCGGCGTTTTGCCACACATTGCAAGTATCTGGGGCACACATACATTGCCTCCGTCCCTTTCCGCGTGCTTGGCCTTGGCCTTGATGTTTACGGATCCTGGCTCGTAGGAATCAACGCACTGTCCTGCACCAAGTGCGCCTCCTTGAACCCAAACTGAACCCGCAGCCCGCATCAACGCCGGGAGCCATTTACCCTACCTCGCTGTCCGCTACGATCGTAAAGCTCATAGCCCCCTGTGTGAGCTCCTCCAGAGCCTCCCTCCCGAACTGGTCAGCCGTGCTTGCTCTTGCGCCAACCCGCTATATGGACGGCACTGGCTGCACAGCATTGCACAGCCCAGCTGACCGCGAAGACTCTAGACCAGCCGTGGATCCCAGAAAAGCCCTGCAAGAAACCACCAGGAAAAACTTTCCCAAACGCATATCATATCAGCACACCTCCTGCAGGCCGAGCTCGGACATCCTGTTACTGAAAAATAGTGCCTACAGTAGAACCCGCCCAGATCGGTCACAAGTGTCTGCACCCACATTGCAGCAGCAACCACTGCCTGCACATTGACGCCGGCCAGCCTTTCCGCCTGCATCTGCTGATTGCCCTCAACTGCCACGCAAGATCCCGATGAACACATCGTGTAGTTCATGCAAGCAGGCGTGCCTGCAGGAGATTTCGGCCCTTTGCCAGCAAGCAAGAAGTGGCCAGCAAACACAGACCTGCCAAACGAAAGCTTCTCACCACACCCAGACATCCTGTAAAGCCTGCTCTGCAAACAAGTCGAAGGAGGTTGCGTGCAAGCTGTCGATGGCGACGAATCCGCCGCACAGCAACGGTGAGTGCCCGCTCTGCCTCTGTGGCAGCAACGAGGGTCTCGCATCAGTGCTGGGGGACAATGCAGCGTCGCAAGCAAGCAAGACATTCCCAGTACAGCCTGTGTTTTCTGCATGCCTTCAGCCCCGGACGACAGCCACTCCGCCACCGCATGCATGAGCCACTGCAAACTTAGCTCTGCCAGCCACACTAGCCATGCTGAGACGGCCTCCCGTCTCTGTCATGCCTCTGGGCGAGACGCAGAAAGCTTGACAGTTGGACGTACGAATGTTTAGTGAATCAAGCAGGAGGCAGAGTGCCTGCCAAGCACCATCAAGCACCCCTGCAGCTTTTCGGCCCCACCCAACACAGGCCTTCTTGAGAAAACGGGGCACTACACTTGCCCGCCCACCGGGCGACCGACAGTTTTCAGCACACGTGAAAAAGGAGAGAACATCTCGTTTTCCCCGCTTTGCGTGAATACATGTTGTGTAAGCTAGATGAACACAACGGAGAACGCTTCATTTACCATACATTTTGTCATCCCATCATGGCTGCTTTCAGCATGACATAATGCGCCGTTCATTTAGCTGTCTTGGATCCACAGCATGCGGACACGCTGTTTTTTTCTAAGCCTGCTTGCCCACCTGCTTTGAACATGCAGTGCCTTCGTCACTTCTGACAAGTTTTGAGTTGTCGCAAATCTGTGCAAGGGTGCTCTGGTCGTATTTGCAGTTTTCTTGCGCTTCCGAAGACCGGCAGCCACCCCATACCTAGAGAAGAAACGAGGACTGCGTCTTCAAAAGATTCCAGCTACTTGTTACAAGATGAATGTGACTAATGTGTTCGATCTCTAAGCAGAGGATGTTTGACGTGTTCAGCTTATGCTGCTGTAGTTGCTTGCTTTGTGGGGAAGGGATGGAAGGGAAGCGAAGCCGGTGAAGCACTAAGACACATCTATAAGCATCAGACAATGCTTTCGTGGTTAAGCAACTCTTTTCAGAAGCCCGGAGCTTCGTTCACTAACTTTTCCAGCTTTGGAATGCTGGATATCACGTTGTCAGTTTTCCAATAATCCCACATTAATTTGTTGCTCCAGTTGTTGGCCGTTGCTTTGCACGCAGTTGGCAAGAGGTGGATGCATTTGCAGCATTTGCATGTGCACAGGAAATGCTGAGAGCCGTGTCGTGGCCACCGGCTCGAACGGCCAACCGCGACTGAGGAAAGATGTGCCCACTGCACAGCAACTAGTTTCAGCAAACACCGCTTCTGATGTGACGAGTCCAACAATCCCGCAATCCGACCGCAACTGTTTGGCATAGGTGCAGCGACAAAGAGTATTTTGCAAAAAATGATCGTCAACCTGCCGCACAGCGATGCAAAACACATTGACCCCTGAACCGCTACTGCTTTTGTGCGAAGCCTTGCATGGTGCTCAGGGGTGTCACATTCATGCGAAAAGGTTTTCTACTTGTTAAGCCAGTAGTCTTGATCGAAAGTTCCTTGCCCCACTGTCCGAGCCAAGGCACCTGCTCGTGTCACAAGTTCAAGAGGTGTGGGGGTCAGATTTTGCCCTGGCTGAACATCGCGGCTGGATAACTGGCTTCGGCTTCTGGGATGCTGCAGCTCGGCAGCTCAATTTCCAGGACCTAGGATCAGGCAGATTGGCACCGTGTGCAACTCGAACAGGAAGCGAGCTGCTTGTTTCGAAGAACCCAATCGGGCTGCTTCGCCGTGTGCGACTAGTTCCGGGCGGAGTATCTTAAGTTGTATATCAGTCAAACACAGTAGACAAGTGCTTGTCAGGAGCCGAGCGAGTAATTCCTTTATGCGTGCTACCAGAAATTAGATGGTGATGCCCTAGCAATGGCAAGCCTGCAGAGCCTGGCCTCTATTACAGACTGGGGGATCTTCCGGCTGGGCTTCATGTACGGTCATGTCGAGCCATAAACCACCAGAATCCCAGAAGTCCCAACCATTCCACTGCGGGGCGACTGAGGCAGCCATCTTGCTTCGAGGCTATTGGCCTGCAGGTGGGCAGCACGGTTGGGACGTTTAGGGTTTTAATGTTGAGGCCACGATCATCAAGCCACGCCGTTTGCTCGGAGGACCGAAACCCGAATCTTAAGTTTGTGAAGCAACATCGTAAAACGACACCATGTTCCAGCTTTTGCATCAAATTCCACACACAGAAAGTTCATACACCTTATTCGTACATGGCACTCTCAGCACCGAGCCTCACCTAGTCCTGGACGGTCCAAGCTATTGCATTCCTGACAAAGGAATCTCAACGAGCAAGGTTGTTGCACAGTGCTTGTGTAAGGCACCAGGCCCCGTTCCCGCGATGCTGGCTCAGAGTCTCTCAGCTTCCGCTTAAGGACCAAAAGTTTTCTGCGTAGCTCCAAGACGGGGTCAGGCCGTCACTTGTTGGAAGCGGGCGGTCTTCAGGGGATTGTTGTGGTTTGTACGCAGTGCGTAAGTGTCCAGAAGCTTGAGAAGGCACGCTTATTCAGCAAAAACTTGACAATACACATCTATATATGTATGTATATATATATATATAGATGTATGTCTATATATATATATATGTGTGTGTATGTATATAAATATGTATATAAATATATATCTGTATGTACATATGTATGCATATATATATATATGTATGTATGTATGAATATAGCTACCCCCGTGAAAGATCTATGTTGTTTTTCTCTTTGCTGTGCTTTTACGGCTTCGACATTCTACCAACGATGTCAGACTTCGTGCGACTGCCTATGTATGTGTGTATATGTACATATATGCCCCCCCCCCGACTCCCTAAAGACCAACAGACCCATGATGACCTGTTAACAGCAGCTGCTGCTGCTACTGTGCCTGCTCGCACTACTGCCATTGAGATGGTAACACCCCCAGGACCAATCTCGAGCATGTAATTGCTGCGTTGTTGCAGCTAGGAGCCGAAAACATTGTAAATACCAATAGATTCTCTATCGATTCTTTTGTGCCTACCGTTTATGCGCATCGTAACACAGTAATAAAGTTTGAAAACAAGTACCAGTTTCGTGGCTCTGTTTCTTGTCGTGGCATATGCTCCAGCTACTACTTACTGCTATTTACGACAACAACAACAACTACTACTACTACGACTACGACTACGACTACTACTACTACTACTACTGCCGCTGCTACTACTGATGCTGCTACTACTGATGCTGCTATTACAAATACTCGTGCTACGATTATACTGTTTCTACGAAATGACTAATCTGCACCATATTTCTCTAGGGGTCATGGTATTAGATAAATTCCTGCCACTTGTTTAAGTCTTATCAGGATGGTTGTATCAAACCACCACAAGAGCTGATACTACTGCTACTAGTACTGCTGGTACTGCTGCTACTACCACTACTACTGCTACTACTACAATCAACCATTACGAGTAGTAACCAAAACATAAATATCAATACCGTTCAGGCTCTGCCTTGATCCTGGTATACTACTACCGCCTTGTCCTTTTGCTGGTAGCCAAACTCCTGCTAAACTGCCTTAAGCCATCTTTCATTCGCCCATCAAGCCAAAAATATGTTCTTTTTTGGTCTTTAGGTGGAACTAATGAAACAACAGAAAAACATTGTCTTTCACTTACACTGTTCTGTTTGATTTACCTAGCAGGTTTAATCATGTAATAGTGTACACTGAATCTCAAGCATCACGTTTATCATCCTTTTGCATCAGGACTTGTGCAGTCGGATAGACGTGTGACGTAAACATTAAACAGTCAATGAGATTGACAACCAAAAACAAAATTCACCTCTCTACCGTCTCTAAGCACGCAACTACAAACCGTGGTAGTGGTTGTAAGTGTTGTACAGTTTCACATGAGAACCAGACTCGGTTTCACGCGAATAAGTTTATCAACATCACAGACATCTAAATACCTACAAAAGAAGTTTGAAACACAAATAGATGTCATTGTTAGTTTTGATACAGGTCATGGTTTGATCAGCCCGGTGATTTTGACTAGTGACACAGGCGAAATCCAAAACTTTCCAAGGGTTCTTTTGGATTCTATCCAACAATTTACAAAAAACACATGGAAACCAAAAAATTCCAACAACAAAAAAGAGAGCAAATCCAAAGATTCTGTCAAAATCTTTGAACTTTTGGATTTCCCAGTGTTCGCTAATTCCTTTCGCGAGCCCTTCATGAGACTCAAACATATCGCAATTCAGCTTAACATCGTGCAGGCTTACTCTTGGGTACACAGTGTTCGTTTATTGCAGCGCAGCTTTGTTTGAAGCTTGCATCGTTGTGCTCCGATCCGGGGTTTTGTGACGCAGATTTGGGCGGCCATTTGAGTTTTGTACAACAGCACTTTTACCGGTATTTACAGTGCTTTCTATATGTTTTGCATACGGAAGAAAGCCGGCGGTGGATCATGGGCGGGTTGATCATATATATATATATATATATACATACATACATATGACCGTAAGCTCATGGCTGCAGATTCCGCGGCAGAAGCAATACGTTCAATTACCTTCATGTGTGATGCCTGGTTGTTTACGACAACGTAATTACAGGCTTTTCCATGGTTTCGGCATGAATACTCCTAACATGTTTTGTCCATGATGTCTCAAGGACGTGGAGAATTAGGCCACAGTGTAGCGAGAGAAGGGGAGATCCGGAACGCCGAGAAGCTGGAAACTGTTCTGAACGCAAGCCGCCATCTCCTTTGATTCTGAAGACCTACACGTTAGTGTTCTGTAGCGACCGCCCAGACTTCTCGCTCACATGCGGGCTGCGGGCACGTGGCTGGTGGAGAACGACCACGAGGAGTTCGCATCCCGGCCACAATGTAATATCGTTTGACGATCGTGCCAGGCCCAGTCACGCTGATCTCTTCTGGTTGGTTTGGCTTTTTACGTCGCACCTTCATGTCAACTTGGGTCACCCAGTGCTCCGCCTCTTTAGCAGGAAGCGTCCCGATATCTGCAGAAGAACTTCAAGAAACTGCACATGTTGTGCACCCCCACGCTCATCAGCAAGACCTTTGGAAGGCTGATCATAGAATATTATAGCTTCCAATATGCTGGAGGAAGCCTTGCTTTCGCCGCCGCCGCCGCGTCCTGCCATCTCCTGGCGCTTTGGGTAGGGGGGAGCAACCAGAAGCCTTGGACCTTAGGCACACAAGCCAAACCTACGCAGTTTCAATTGTTGCGTTTTGCAGGACTCGATCCTCTCGATCATGACCCAGAAGCCACGAACTCAAGACAGCCTTAATGTCTGATCCGGCCCGTAGCGACTGAAACCGGCAACCGCGATTGTGAACCATGGGGTGAGGACCGCAAGGACTCAGCTTCACACGGTCAACGTTTGTCCTTTTCACGGTTTCTGTTTCTGGCTTCAGCAATTGGGGTGTCGTTCGTTGAGTCATGGCCCGAGTGTCGCATGGATTTGCAGCACATTCATGTTTATCCGAGACACATGCAAGACTTTCCCGTTGAGATGTGCACTACATAGATAAGCTAGGTAAAGTAGTTCTGAGACAGCGCGAGCAACGGGCAAGGCTTTGCAATTCAAGAGGTTGCAATGCCATGTCCGTTGTGGATTACGAGGCTGTCTGTTGGATCTCAGCTAGGCTCCGACAAAAGCTGAAGACCGTCAAAGCCTCGTACCCCACACCTTGGGGATTGTTGAAGCCCTACACATGAATTGTTCAACCTGAATGTTTCATCAGTAGTGGTATGTGGAGGAGACATGATGCAAGCACAGTTCATGTAGTTGGAACATCTGCATCCTTAGTGCGTAGGGGCGAAGCCGTGTCAAGCCTCAGGTGACATCTTTGCATCCTACGAGGCCCCCCGTTACAATCCTAGAAAGGAAAGCCATGAACCCCTACACTCATCTACATCTCGAAGCCTCAAGTCGTTTCGAATGTCCAGGTGGGCACAGCCCCAGGTGTTTGATCCAATAACATTGCGGCACCAAGTGCTTCCAAGGAGAGGGTTTACCTCAACCCACCAAATCTAGGCAAAATTGCACATTCGGAGGGCTGAATGCGACTGTTTTCACTGACCGGCTTCTGGATATTGTTGTTCTGAAAGTTTGGACTTGCTGTGGGCCTTGGAACAGCACGGGTGTTGGTTTCAAACTCTCTGCCGTCGTTCTTTCTTGCAACACCACAGGCTTTGCAGGTTTTGCTGTGTTCTGCTCATGAGGTATGAATCTTCAGATCGAAGGGTGCGGGCCGCGGGTTTCGGATGCTGCCTCGTAGGTGCCTTTGAGACGCTGGTGCCAGGTTCTGAAAGTGCGCGAAGTGTCATGGTAGTGCAATCCCTCCCTAATCAGGCTTATTTGACGTGAAGGCTCAGGCCGTAAGCCCTCGGCCCGAGAATGATGTCAATAACTGTTTCTAGCAGCCGAGATTGCAAACATCGTCCGTTCCAAAACGCAGAGAAGCAAAACCACCGCTTGTGTTTTGCTGTGGGAGTGATAGGAAGACTCTGCGCATCGCCATCGTAGAGGAGCACCGTATCGACTACCAGGAGCTTCGAGCTCTATTGATGCGCGTGTCGAAGCTGGACTGACTGCCACCCTTGAACACCTTCCCAGGTTTAGTGCTTCGGGTTTAGGGTTTGCGGTGATCGGAAAAATCAGGTGCCGTAGACGCCGCTGACCAGTGATTGAAGATAGTCAGGAAAGAGTTGTTTGACGCTGCTCTGACGACCGACAGTTGCTTGACTTTTCTTGGAGTCGCGGTTTTCCTTCGCGTTCGTCCCTGAGTCAGACCTGAAAAAATTGAAGCGGCGAAAGCTGAACTGGCGCATTGCCCAAAGGAGCCTTCCGCGTAGATAGGGGCCAGTACATGGTTTGCATACTGGTAACTAGATCAATGCGGTGCTGACTTGCATCCCCCGAGTTGTTTGCAAACCACCCCTGTAGGTTCTACCAGCAGTTAATCGTTACTTGCAGAAACCTCAATAGTCGAATAGTCGTTAGCCGTTAGCCAAGCACAAGCGCCACTCAACACTGAATCGGCAAAGGCTACTTTCTTCAAGAACGAGATCCGCTTGGTAACGAAGTGCGGCCTGAAGAGTGGGACGCAATGGGGCGACCTGCTGAGCAGAGCCGCTGAGTAGTGATTTTAGTGCGGCATGGATTTTAGGTTGTGCTTTTCAGGCTTGGGGTTCTGCCCTGAACAAACGATATGTCAACAAGGCGTGGTCATGGTGGGAGAACAGCAGACTACATTGACATGCCATTGTCATTGTCCAGATCCGAACCACAAGAACTCCTGTGTCTTCGGCACGGGAGCCTGTAACCCCAAGGCCTCAGACCCTGAAAACGAAGGCGGCAACATCTCGCATCTCTACCTCCTCCACGGCATAGAGGCCGGCTTCGAGGAGGTGTGGAGCTGGACAGACAGCCCTAAATGGTGCTTCGGAGAGATTAGGCTCTGTGACTTTCTGCCTGCTCAGTTTATGCGACGGGGTTCTACGCATCGTGGCCCACCCATGTGGTTTCCAAGACCTGGAGCTGCACAATGGTTTCATAAAGCCACGTACCACTTTGATATGTTTTGACCAGTGAAACCCTGTTTTTCTGCAGAGCCCAGTCTTAGATTAAATTGTAGTTATGGGTCATATCAGTCCTCCCCACATGCACGATTGAGGTCTCAGACAGACCTGGTGGCTGGCTGCTCTCCCATCTGGGCCTGCGTGGCCTTGAATCAGGCGCTTGAAGGCATGCCCATCATCGTTCGACAGAAGCTGGGTTTGGGTTTGGTCCAGAATGCCGGGATCGACGTTTACCGATACTCTTGCTGTTCTGTACTTACAGGCCGGGGATTTCAGTTTGCAAAGGGGTTGCTGGTCTTTGTCATATGGTACTGAGAGGGCTGCGTTGCAGTCATAGTCGTTGGTTTTCTACTATGAGACCTGGAGCATGGCTCAAGTGGACGGCCAAGGAACATGGCACTGTTGCAGTTCGTCGAAGATTTGGCCTCTTGTGCTCCAATTGGCAACCTGATTGGAAATGCAAATTAAGGCCTTTAGAGTATAGGTTTTGTGGATTGAGAGCAACCCTGAAGATTCCAGTAGCCAAAAACCTGTCGACCACAAGGCTAGGGCTTCAAGAAGATGTAGAGACCCCGGCTAAGGATAACCTGCCTGTCTTCTGGAGCCTTCTTCGTGGCTTTCTCTTGTCGCCACAGGCGGCGCAAGCCCTCCTTGAGCCTGGACCGCGCGGTTCGACCTGACCTAACCACAAACGCCTCGGCCAGAAAATGGTCTAGGAAGGTAGAATTGCGGGTCCTGCACAAGGGGTTTGCCAACTTCAACGAAAGCAACCTTCCTTCGTGTTCTTGTTGGTGGGGCTATGACAGGGCTAGTTCTTGAAAAGATGCGCATGACCTACACGCATCCGATACATATGTGGGGCGCACACAGTTGAACACTTGGATCCCGGTGTCGGAAATTGCGGCACCTCTTGCCTCGGCCCCCGGCCGTGACGCGGCTGCTTCATTGATTTTTATTGCGCTGTGGCATTGCATGCATTGGCCGCACATCTCTGGAAGCGAGGTGTCCTCCGTCCTCCGAATCGTTCGACACATATCTCCCCTCCCTCTGATCGAGCATGACCAAGCTTTGAGTTTTGTTCACCTTGTGGGTTAGTGTCTTCTTAATCCGAACGATTGTGTATGGGATTGGCCCGCGTCACGAGACACAGAAAAGAACCGGAATAAGAAAACATGTGCCTGTCGGAAACTCGTTTCGGCAAAGAGCCCCGAATCGCAACAGAAGCGCATCTGCCAACGCTGCTTATCTTACCTGGCTTCCCACAGGTGAGCCTGGCATGGAAACACCGGCTGGGATGCGAGCAAGTCTTCTATCAGATTGGCGCCCGCCCCGCCTATGTCCCGTTGATCAGCTTGCACACAGAAACTTGCAATGAACGTGCAAGGATGCGCAAGGTGTAAGATTAGGTCAGGGAGTTCAGGGTGTATGAAGTATGTGGAGGTTCAGAGAACAGTACACGAACATTGGATGTTAACTACTGTTTGGATGAAGTATTCATGGATGCCACTGATCCCCCGAAAGGAGCCCACAGGCAGTCCGATTCAGGGTGGCATACCGCATGTACCATGTACGCATGAACTCGCTGTAATGATGTACGCTGTCTCGCTGGTGTGATTCCTGAGGACGGCTTCAAATACCGGCCGACGAAGCCAGATGTACTGGTTCACAGGTGCAGCCACCGAGGCTCGGGATGCGACCGTTTTGCCTTGGTTTCGTGTTGCTGCCGTCCATGTTCTATGGGATCCGGAATAGCCGGAGCAGCTGTCCAATATCTCAATTTATTGGCCCGCGTAGGCATCGTCCTTCTTTCCGGGCGTCTCCCCCGTCTTGGCATGTGGAAGTAGACGTAGTGGTGATGGAATGCTTGTTTCAGGAGCTTAGGGCCGTAAATGAATCAAGCCTAAATGCTGTATCCCCCCCACCCCCACAGAACTGCAAGACCGTCGAGCGGATCATGTCGCAACAACATGTGGGTGGATGGCAAAGCGAACTGGACGGCCGGCTTGATACCACACCACTTAAGTCTTTCAGCATATCATCAGTATCATCATGGTTCTCATCTTCGCCGCCGTATCATTGTGCAAGTCCTTACGAGTTGAAGGATTAGAAGCGTCAGTTCAAAGAGAGCATACGAAGAGCAACAAGAGTTTTCCTACCGCCGAGCGGCGTTGAACTGTCAGTGGACAAGTCGTTGGCAATTGAAACAAATGTCTGGGTTGGATTCTCTGGGCTGAAGATGGGTGAGATCAGTAGACACTGCTGTTGAGGGTTTAGTCAGGTGTAATTGGAGTGCATTCCATCGTCTGATGCAAAGGAATCCTGTGGCACTAGGCAGTGAACCTTCCCAGAGCAGTGATGACCCTGCGGCATTTCATAGTGCCTGTTTCGCCTTTGGGTTGACTGGTCATGGTGTTGGTTTGGAGCCAGGTCCCCTCCACGACTCGCTTTTCCAACACGTTAGTCTTGTCGTGAGCTCCTCCCGCGCCCGCGCCGCCTTGCGGCGGTGTGCTGAGCTGGAGGTGTAGTTGCCTAATTTTCGGAGTTTTCTTTGTTTGGCCTCTTGGTGGTCGGCCAGGGCGACCCGGTGGGGTCAAAGGGACTGACAGACGGTCCCGAACGTGGGCCTGCCGTGGGGTGCTCGGGTTGACAAGGGAGGGTGCACAGTACACAGGGCAGGAGTGTTCAACCTTCGGTGCTCGACGCAAGTCGCAAACAGATGGGCTCGGGAAAAGATTGCATCGAGTTACTCTGCTTGGGCATATCTCGCACTGTGACACAGCCGGTGTCTGTTTAAATCATGGAGCTGAATGCACTGCGGGCGGCACCCTTCATGCGACGAATTACGTTCCGCTTCGGTCTTGTCCCGAGAAATACATCAAAGACAACCTCCTCTGTGTGTCGGTGGAGGATTGCTAACCCAATGCATGCATCCTGACCACTACGCCCTACTTTGCCCGCGCAATGCGCTGCGATCGCTGCGGGCTGGACATAGGAAATCACTGGAAGATATTCTGATGAGGGTCAGACGACAATGGTTCAGTTTGTCAACAGTTGCATTCAAAACCAGCCGAAAACTTTGGACATGGTGAACCGCTTGAACAGTGAAGTCCTGAACAGGAATGTCCGGGCCAACAGAAATGGAGATCAGAAAACTGATGCCTTCTTCGGCAACCTTGGGGATATGAGTTAGAATTCTATTGAGAGCGTCGAGTTCGCACTTCGGTTCATGAGACAAGGTGGACAAGGAACTTCTTTCTTGAAAATCATCATTGCGCTCATTTCATGTTGGGAGCTCCGATCATTAGTAACGTCTCACCGAACGAAGTTCGCGCTCTACATGGGGTTGTTAATCGGTATAGATGTGACCTTCCCATTTGGCCCTCGCCGGAAGTTCAAATGGTCAGTACATGCTATAGATGCAATGGTTCATATTGGGCAAGCGTCGTTCATATTGGCCAGGTGTGTGAGACCAGCAACAACATATTGTAAATGGCTTTCAGACAGGTTAGTTGCATAGCCGTTCACGGCCAAAGGAAGGTTTTGTCCGATTGCGTTTGCTTTTGCTGATGAATTGGAGTTAAACCTCTTGATTACTGGTTATCATACGTCACCGTTGCACAGCTGCTGCTGCTGCTGCTTCTGCTGCCTGCTCCTGTGTCGTTTCTACCAAGTAGTTGTCGAGGCTTCTCGCAGCTCATTCACTTCTTGAAGGCTGTTGCGGAAGGTGTTCCAGAACCTCGGATATTTTCCGTGCTTACGGTTCCAAGGGATTTTGAGACTTTCAGGATCAGCGATGCTTTGTTGTTCATGCGCTTTCGGTATGTAAGGCTTTCTGAAATTCACGGGTGGGTTGTATTCCGGAAAAACAGCTTGAAACGAATCGGCACCACACATTATCCAACACTTCCAATGCCGATCCTTTTGAAATTTTCCTCGACTCCGACTGCTTGTGGCTCCTACGTCACTGCAGCCTGAGCGGGGTGAGCTTTTCCGGGGCCAGTCATGCAGTCGCACTGACCAGACCAAGCCACATCATAGTTTTCGTGTTGTTGGAAAGTGGGTTCGAGCTTCGCCGTTCAAAGTTAGGGGACAGGGATGTGAGATTCGGAAGTCTAGGGCTCTAGGGTGGGAGCCGCGGACTGTTGAACTTGAGGGTTTAGCCCACCCGAGCCCACCCAGGGTGTGGAGCACAAGCCGAAAAAGGCCCGACCCGCCAAGCCCCTTTAAGAATCTTTCAGAAAAAAACCAACACCCGAAAGCCTTCAATGCCGAAGCGCACGCAAGTCAATCGAACAGCAAGCGCTCCTCCTTTTCGGGGGGCATGCTCTACACCAACCAACCAACACTTCTAACACCTCCAAGGGTACGAACATGAATGCTCGCAGCAACAGCGTGAACACAATGATGAGCACTTTACAGGGATCCTGTTCAACAGCTCTGTGCTGTTGTCGTCATTTGCGACATGAAGTTCGTTGAAGCACTGCCCAGGGCTGAGGGTTCTGGGGTAGACGTGCTTCGGCTTTGGCTGGGTTACAGGTTCTAGCACATCGACTTTATAGGGTTCGGACGCAAGGCTTTACGAAGAGTGTCCGAGGATGTGAAGCTGGAGTTTCTGACAGACTTGCAGAAAGTGCACAAGAAGTTTCTGACCTGGAAAGAGTTTACCGAGTATCATGCACTTGTCCTCATCCCGCACGTTCCCAACACCATCAGCTCCTTTGTCGATATTTGCTGCAAGACTTTTGCATGCTTGCATGCTCTGGCCTTTAACGGCTTTGAACATCGCAGTATTTGGGCTACATGTACATCCTGTGACGGCCTTGAAGCCACCCTCTAGTGCTGCGATCGCACAACTCTGGTGCTGTAAACCTCGTCACCCTTAATCCAAACCAAACTCAGAGCAAGGCTTTGCGGATGCGTACGCAATGCACATTCCCATCTTCCTCCCCGACGAGCCTGAGATATGGGGTTGGACATGGTCGCAGTCTGATCCGCCTCTTCGCTTGTCATTATCGTCATACCACTCTTGGTAGGTTGCTGTCACTTCTTTCTTCATAGGCCAGAGGCTACGTCAGATCCCCATGAAGGCCTATGCTACCACGACCGAACCATAAGTCTCCATCATTGTGGCGAAGCAGCATTATTGCAGCACAGCCTGATATTGGGTGCACGAGTGGTCCTCATTCTGTTACTACTCTACGAGATTCGGGCAAAGGAGTCGACACGTGAAGTTGAAATAGATCGAGGGACTTGGCTTCGAGGCAAGCAATGCAGGAAAGCGCCGGGTTGCTCCGGGTCGCACGCGTGCACGAACACTTGTTTCGTTGATCTTGCGGGCATGAGCAACTCACATACTGACGGAGCGCCTGGCCATGCCTGGCCGGCTGTGCACGAGAGCAAGTCGAGCTGCAGCGCGTCGTTCTCAGTTTCATCTCTTTCGCTGCACACCACAGTGAAATTAACCTAGGCTTGAGGCTCCGGCAGCAATTCGAACGCGAGCTCTTGCACAACATCCGCATGTCAAGTTTCGAATCTTGCATGCCATAGCCCAAGCAAGTCGTCAGCTGACGTTTCGATGCCTTGTATGTGCAAACACGGCCGCTGGTCTACTGGTGTTCATCTCAGCACCAAACCTCCGAAGTACCTTCAATTCTCCCCTCAGGTACGCTGGCCCCGGCTTTCCTCAAAAACAGCAGCAAGCCCCTTGGACTCTAGCTGACGACGCACCGGACTGGTGGAAAGCTGCAGGCCAGGCCCGTGTTTAGGCAAGAGTTTGTAGCTTGGCGCTTATGGCCTAAGGCAAGGGTTTGGGTGTTGGTGTTGTGGGTTTTAGCTTGTTGATTCGAGCCTACATCCAAGCACAGCTCGGTGGGCCGAAGTCCCCAACAAACCAGACCGTCCGCGCTTTCCTGCTTAGCCAGTGCTGAGTCATAGTGCCCGTAATTACTCCTTTTAGTATTACTAGTGTTACTAGTGTTAGCAGCAGGAGCAGCAGCAGCAGCAGCAGCAGTAGTAGTAGTAGTAGTCGTCGTGGTAGGAGTAGAAGGAGTAGGAGTAAGAGTTGGAGTAGGAGTACGAGATAGTACGAGTAGCAGTAGCAGTAGTAGTAGTAGTAGTAGTAGTAGTAGCAGTAGTAGTAGTAGTAGTAGTAGTCGCGGCAGCAGTAGTAGTAGTAGTAGTAGTAGTAGTAGTAGTAGTAGTAGTAGTAGTGGTCGTAGTAGTAGTAGTAGTAGTAGCAGCCCATTGCACTGCCGACGTCTCGCACACAATCCGGGTGTCTAACGATGGGACCGACAGATAGTCCGCGACTTGAAGCCGTTCCACACTTTTGGTGGATCCCTCAATCCGGGATACTGGAAGACAGTGTAATCCATCTCTTCCAGGTTGATAGTATTCGCATCCGCAGGCTCTCGAACATACTAGTAGGACATGCGCGGGTCATTCATGCTGGATGTCTCGTGACAACGCAACTGCTGTCGCACATCACAGCTCTTCTGGTGCTGCCGACGCCTTGTTGCCGCAGATCGTGAGCAGCAACGCACGTGCCTCTGCATGTCCAGTTTGCAAGCGCGCCCTGGACTGATGCAAGCACTGACCCCATATTGAAGCAAAGCACGGGCTCGGCGGTCACAACGACGGCTGCGTACTCCATCGGGGAAACCACTGCAGCCACAGCGCACCAGAACAGATCCTGGTGCAGCCGATCTGACCCGCGTGCATAGCAGGCCTGCTTCACAAGCACCAGGGCCAGATCTGTGCCAACGCCACCGGGGAACACCTCTCCAGCTTCAGCTTCGATCGGCTCGCCTCGAAGGTGGTGGGTTCGCCGAGACATTCTCCAGTCCCGATGCACAGTATCGAGCAGTCGCAGCCGACCCAGCAGTCGCGCCACAGCCGATTCAAAGGTTCGCGACTTTTCCAGGGCTGCAATCAAGATCTCGACAAGCATCCTGTGGCCGAAAGTCCGGCGGTCCGCACACAGCGGCGGGGACAGCAGCTCGGTTTGCTTCAACGGGAGTATATGGGAGACTGAGGAGCCAAGAAGGTGGTTGGAGGTCTCTGCATTAGAGGCCTTGCAGCCCGAGTGAGGGTGGAGCACTCGGTGCAGCAGGTTCGCGATAACCAAGCAGGCCAGCTAGCCGCTGTTAGGGCCGCACCCGTGGTGCGTGTGCATCTGACTCCACTTTCATCGCTCCGCTGCTCAAGGACATCGCCGATGCCACATGCGTCAAAGAGTTTTTGACAACCTTCACGTCTGCCGACTGCGAGCGAGTTAACCTCCGCGGATACCAAGGCCCATGAGCGACGACTCGAGTGTCGGCACATGATCGAGGAAGGCCCAAGCCTGGAAAGAGTCAGGTGAGAAGCTTCAGAGCTTGCTCGATGCGGGCCTAGATGTCCGCACGGCTCGGGGCCATGCCTTCTCCCAGGTTTACGGGGAACAGGTTCAGGGGTTCGGGTGCGCACTTCACACCAAGACGGCGTTGATCCGGTGCCGAGCACCATCAGAGAGCCACGATCCTGTCCAGCCTGTCCACTTGTTTAGTTTGTCGGCTCCACAATTTCACTCAGGCCTCGAGAGCAAGTGGGGAATCTGGGACGTCCATATGCCGTCGAAGTTTTCCCATTGCGCACTCGGGGCCGAGGCTGAGCCAATTTGAATCCTCCTTCGACAGAGCACCTGGGCGCAAAGGGCACAGTGTCTTCCGCAGCGGTTCCGAGAGAGCGTGGTCTTGCCTGCGCTTGTCACGCTGCGGCGCGTGAGAGAGTTTGCAAGCCGAACGAGATCAAACTTTGTCCGGTTTTTTTTTCGAAGAGGGCAACACTCTGTGCTTGCGTACCGACTGTGCATGATCTCGCTGCTGTCCCAGCTTGCACTTGCACGTTACAAGCATCGACCCGTGCCCGGTGCCTGAGCGATAGCGTGGGCTAATAGTCTTTGTACGCAATAGGCCAAGCGCTGCCCAAACCGACCCCCAGTTACGCCGCCAAGCTGGGGTAATTGTGAGCCCGTGACCCACTCTCCGAGCTGCGAAGTGGTAGTGGGAGTTGTCGTGGTGGTGGCGGTGGTCGTGGTGGTGGTGGTGGTTGTGGTAGTAGTCGTAGTCGTTGTCGTCGTCGTTGTAGCATTAGCATTAGCATTAGCATCAGTATTTAATACTAATACTAATACTAATAGTATTAGTATTAGTATTAGTATTGTATCAGTATCACTATCAGTATCCGTACCAGTATTAGTATTAGTTTATGTCCATGTTTATTTTTATTACTATGATTAGTAGTAGTATCAATACCAGTATCAATATGACTATTACAATTGCTATTACTATGACTATGGCTATGACTATGACTATGACTAATAGTGTTACCCTGGCTCTTTCTATTGCATTTTACTCTTGCTACTACTACTACTGCTACTACTACTACTACTACTACTACTTCTACTTCTACTACTATTACTACTCCTACTACTACTACTACTACTACTACTACTACTACTACTACTACTACTACTACTACTACTACTAGCACGTTTACTTTTAAAGCAGTGGTCGTAGTGGTGGTGGTAGTAGTAGTTGTTGTAGTGGTGGATCGTACTGTCGTAGTCGGAGTAGCAGTTGTAGTAGTTGTAGTAGTAGTCGTCGTCGTCATAGTGGTAGTAGTGGTAGTGGTGGTGGTAGTAGTAGTAGTACTCGTACTCGTACTCGTACTCGTACTCGTAGTAGTCGTAGACGTAGACGTAGTGGTAGCGGTAGTCATGGTCGTCATGTTCGCGTTCGTGGTGCTGGTGGTAATGGTGGCAATATAGCAATGCTTCTAACAGTAGTGTTGGGTGTCGAGTGCGCAACCGTCGGCGTCCGGCTACTGCCCGCGCAAGGTGGCGACAAACAGCATCCTTTCGGTGCCTTCGAGCATCTGACGACCGAGTTCTCCATACAGCACCTTGCTGAGAGTCGTACCATTCATATGGTTGGGAGCCCACGTCTGCCGAGGTACTTCATCGACCGGGCATACTGGTTCCAATACACCGAGTACCACCTATTGCCCTTCACCCGACGTTTCAGGGGCATCGCGAACTTGCTTGCACAGTTGCCAAGCTGTATTCTTTCGTGCGCTTCAACATGTTACCGTGCAACGTTGCACAAAGCCACGCAGTCCTTCAAGGCGGCTTGTGAGATTTCTTGATATTTCCTTCTTGGCCGTCGCTGCCGTGGTCTTGCATTCTTGTGTAAGCTGTTAAGGCTGCAGGATTACACACCAGAGAAAGCGATGGCAGACAGTCGCAACATCGCAGCGGAGCAGGTGAAGAGGGAAGCTTATCTGTGAATAAGTTGATGAATAGTTTCGTAAAGTGGAGACAAAAGAACAACCAACTCCATGTCTTTGAAAGTAAGGAGATCTTGACTATATCCTGGATGTCTACGACCATCGCACACGGCTTAGCAAAAAAGTATGAAGAAAGCTACTGGGCATCGTGGCAAGACAGAATGGCATAGTGGTTTCGCGAGCCAGCAGTGCAGGAGGTCTACGGTTCAGGAGCAAAACACCCACATCCGAAATTCGGTGCGGACCCCTTGACCGCAAGACAACACCGACATCTGAAACAATCTGCCTAACCTTTGCTTTGCACCAGCCCCTGAGCCTTGAATCCTAAAATTTCCAGCCGATTAAAAGTCGAGCCATGGTTCAACGTCAAAGCACAGAGCTTTCTTTGTAAATGGCCATGTGATCTTTTTTAAGATATGCGTGTTGGCTTGTCTTGTTCGCTTGTTCGTTGGTGTGTGTGTGTGCGTTTCTGTGCAGCGGCGTCTCCCACTCTCATTGGACGAGCATGCCATCCGAGAGAACCATGTGTTTCCAAAGGTTTGACAACTCAACGCCAAACACCAAATGGCCATGATTTTCATTCCTTTTAATCCTAAATCGAGCAGTTCTGTTTGCCGACAATCGCCATGAAAGCCGCCTGCTGCTTCGCGCTGGTAATTCTGGCAGCAGTGGCAGGTGCGTCGTAGATAAGTCCACAAATTCCATTGCTTGTGGGTGGCCCACTCCATGTCAGACCGTTGTTTGCCTGCAGCCTGCATCAAGCCTGGGGACATGCCAGTCGAACACCACAGAGCCTGCTGGACCTAGATCCACCCGCTCGGTCGTCCTAGATCCGCACACCTTGCAGCCTCAGCCCTGCGAACGCCAGTCCATATCCGCAGATTCTTCAGCATAGATTTATCTCTCCTCGCTCCCTGCGAGGCCAAAGAAACTCTGCAAGGCGTTTGCCCTGGGCCTTCCGCAGCTAGGCTGACTCCTCTCAGAGATATCTTCGACGGTTGTGGAAACTCCAATTTAAATTGTGTCTATGGTGGCAGCAGTGACGGCGGCTGAGCATTGAGTTAAGTGTTTCCGGAGGTTCATGGCTCAAGGATGAAGCTCATACATATATATATATATGTATATATAGATAGATAGATATTACAAATACATAATCAAGTGTATATATATATATGTATGTATATATATATAGATAGATATTACAAATACATAATCAAGTGTATATATATATGTATATATATATGTATATATATATATATGCTCGCCCCCCCAAACATCTATGCTTTCGTGGTTCTTGGGGCATGGGGCGCACGAAGCACTGTAATGCTCAAAAAATCCCAAAATTGCCAACCTCAGAACTCACGAAACGCTGTAATGCTCAAAAAATCTAAAAATGTCAAAACAATCTTGCATCTACAACAAGGCCAGGGGCACTCATTAAAGTTTTGGAATTTGAGCACTACAGTGTTTCGTGAGTTTTGAGGCAGTGCAAAGTTGGTTCTTTTTGAGCATTGCAATGTCTTGTGAGGTTCCAAGCCACTAAACACTGCCATGCTCAAGTTTTGTGAGCTTTGAGGCTGTGGAAAGTTTTTTAGCATTACAGTGTTTTGTGATGTTCAGGCCACGAAACACTGTAATGTTCAAGAAATTCCAATCTCAGAAATCACGACATACTGTAATGCTCAAACAATTCTGAAAATTACAAAATTCTGGCATCTGCCACCAAGCCGGTGGCAGATTCACTCAAGTTTTGGATTTGTTTGAGCATTACAGTGTTTCGTGAGTTTTGCGGTAGTGTAAAGTTGTTTTTTTGAGCATTGCAGTGTCTTGTGAGGTTAAAGCCACGAAACACTGCCATGCTCAGGTTTTGTGAGCTTTCAGGCTGTCAAAACTTGTTTCTTGAGTATTACAGTGTTTTGTGATGTTCAGGCCACGAGATACTGTAATGCTCACATAATATCAGCTTTTCCAAGCCCTGAAACGCACGAAACACTGTAATGCTCGAAAATTCCAAAATTGTAAGGAATCCGCTCTCGGCCTGCCCATAGATGCCAGAATTTTGGAAGTTTTTGAGCACTCTAGTGTTTCGTGAGTTTCACGGTTGGAAATTTTGGAATTTTTTGAGTATTACCGTGTTATATGAGATTTAGGTCAGGAAACATTGCTATGCTCACAGTCAAATCTTGTGAGATTTGAAGTGTTCAAAAATTGATTGTTTGAGTGTTACATGGTTTTATGAGTATGCTCAAGTTTTGTGGGCCTTGAAGCTGTGAAAAAATATGTTATAGATACGAGTTGTGGATTCTTTTTGAGCATTACAGTGAATCGTGGATTTCAGGGTTGGAAATTTTTACTTATTTTTGGTATTATAGTGTTTCGCGATATCAAAGATAGGAGATATTATGTTATACTTATTGCGTTGAATTTTAGGTTTATATCCTCGGGGTTTAGTTCTTCTCAATCTTTATATAAATACAAAGCTAAAAAACTATATAAAGCCATATATTTTTTAAATAGCTTAAAAAAAAATCATTTATTTATTGTGGTAATTTAATTATACTGGAAATTAGTTCTACTACTACAATTATATGCTAGTAATAATTCTAAGATAGAGGAATTCTTCTAGAAAATCTTATAATCGTTCTTTCTTTATATTTGATTCGTGCTTTTATTCTACTATTTTTTATTTAAAATATAAAGCGACAGAAATAATTGATTTTGGAAGAAGAAATTATTTATAATCGTTAGAAAGAATTGGATAAAAGAATTAAATTTTATTGTATCTTTCTTGTTTGGTTTCATTATTATTAAAAAGATATCCTAAAATTGGTTCTTTTATTTTTAGTTCTAGTAAGGGGATTCTAGTGTTAAGTTATGAATTAAAAATTAATATGATTCTCTTATAATTAGAATTACTAATAAAGTATAGATTCTTGATTATTTCGATTCTTTTTGGTTCTCGTTTCTAGTATAACTAAGCGAAAAAAAGATTGCGAAATAAGTATAAGAGATAGAATATTTCTTGGATGATTTGTTCTTTCGTAGTTAATAGTTCTTGGTTATAGATGGTTATCTTGATGGGTTGTCGAGTTTGCGAGGGTGAGGTAAGGTCTCAAGATAAAATAATATGTCTGATTAGTGGCTCGCGTACTTCTTCTGTTGGTGGTTCTTATTGA